>OZ025218.1:4720758-4898258 GCA_964019055.1 Anthopleura xanthogrammica | reverse complement strand
TATTTACGTGATCTATTTCATCACCGAGCTTCCGGACGAAGCTAAGATATATTAACATGTGACTCAAGGAAAGTGCAAGCTAAGGGATTAGCTGAAGGTATGGTCTGGCTCGGTCTGGAGGCAAGCTAGTCTCTCCCCCTCTCTCCTCTTACTCCATTTGGTGAACCTTCTCAGTATTTTCTTTCTATCTTGCTATGCTTTCTGTTTATATGTTACTGGGTTACTGGGACTATTGCCTCCCAAAAAAAAAATGTCACAATGGAATCTTTCCAGATTTACAGGAACACGAAAGAGAGAAACTTCCATCTTGTGATGATAGATTTCAACAGCACAGATTTTGAAGCTGAGAAATATTTAAAGGATTCAGTGTTAAGAAACAGGTCAGTACGCTGCTATCGTGATTTATCCTTGACTTCCCATACGGGGTCTACTGGTGCTTGCATGACGTCAACATATTCCCAGGCCAGGAGCCCATTACTGGGAGTATCGATCTCCCATACTGGGTCTGTGCTACATTTCCTGCAGGTAAACACCGGCTAGTACTAAGAGTGTACATCTCCAATGCATACATTGATCACTGAACCTGATTACGATCAGATTTAAAATGCACACTTCCATCGTTAAAAATGAACTTGTTAAAACATTCGATTTGGTATTAAAATGGCAATTTTATTTCAGTTTTACATTTTTGGAAAAAGGCGGAAGTTTCTTCAAAACTGAAGCAATAAACGAAGGAGCCGCCACAGTAAAGGTGATCCACCCATCCATCCACCCATCCATCCATCCATCCATCCATCCATCCATCCATCCATCCATCCATCCATCCATCCATCCATCCACCCACCCACCCACCCACCCACCCACCCACCCACCCACCCACCCACCCACCCATCCACCCACCCATCCATCCATCCATCCATCCATCCATCCATCCATCCATCCATCCATCCATCCATCCACCCACCCACCCACCCACCCATCCATCCATCCATCCATCTCTCCCTCCCTTCCTCCATTCCTTCCTCAACCAACCCATTCATCCATACTATACGTCCTTTTTGAAAATTAAAATAATGAAATCTTCAGTTTGACACTGTTACGAATGTTCACCTGTTTTTCAGGATCCAAATAGTATAATATTTCTCATGGATTTGCACATCACAGTTCCTTCATGTTTCTTTGACATCATTAGGAAGGTGCGTTGTTATTGAAGACAGCTTTGAGTTGCTGTCGTTGTTCTTGCTACTAGTATTGCTTGCTGTTGCTGTTGTCTATTTCCGTTCTTTTTGGTTTTTGCTGTTGCTGCCTTAGCTGTTGTATTGCTGCTGTTGCTGTTGTTTTGCTAATGCTGCTGTTGTTATTGTTGTTACTGTTCTTGCCATTGCTTCTTGTTCTTGCCATTGCCGTTGTTCTTGCCATTGCTGTTGTTCTTGCTGTTGCTGTCGTTCTTGCTGTTGCTCTTGCTCTTGCCATTGCTGTTGTTCTTGCTGTTGCTGTTGTTCTTGCTGTTGCTGTTGCTCTTGCCATTGCTGTTGTTCTTGCTGTTGCTGTTGCTGTTGCTAGTTGTTGTTGCTGTTGATGTAAGTTGTCAGTTTTGCTGCTGCTATTGTTGCTGTTCTTAATGTTGCTATTGCTGTTGTTCTTTCTATATTATTATTATTATTTTGTTGCTGTTCATCTTGTTGCTTTTCGTATTACTGCTGTTGTTGTTCAGTTAGTTATAGCTGCTCCTCTTTTGTCGTTATTATTGTTTCTGTTATTGTACAGATCGCTAACTATATACTATATTTATCTACTTTTCCTGTAGCACACAATAAAGGGGAAGCTGTGTTTCTTTCCTGAGCTCCTAAGGCTCTCGTGCTCTGCTTCGGACATCTACCCACAAGGTAAGATCACCCGTCTCTTTGATTGACATGTACATACATTGCCTAATTTCATATCGTGAGGGACTGGGGCGAATCCGGACATTTGCGTACAGGTAATGCTATCCCCCGGGCGTGGAGTCGGGCCGAAAAACAATGTTGCTTTTCGGCCCGACTCCACGCCCGGGGGATAGCATTACCCGTCCGCAAATGTCCGGATTCGCCCAGTCCCTCACGATATGAAATTAGGCAATTAGTCAACGTTTAACTTAAAAATTCAATTCACATAATGCATATGAGGCGAATATCAATCGAAAAGGAGACGAATATCAGCCGATCGCCTGTGGTTTTTATACATATTCTGAACCGATGCTAAAAACACTATAGATATATGAATGTTAAATTACACTTTATCAAAGTTAACGAGAAGCTTCTATTCCTTTTATTCTTAGGTTCTTGGGAAGGAATGGGTTATGGATTACTAGGTATTTATAAGCAAGACTGGGATTCCTTTGGTGGAGAGAACGTGGAAAAGTTCAGATACAGATGGGGTGGTGAGGACTGGGATCTATTGGACAGGTTTGTTTCTATCAAACAAAAGGCGTTGTTTGTTTTAGTAAAGAGGGAAAGCTTCATCTTATAAAGAAGAATATAAGAGAAATGGCGTTAAATTTGAAATAAATATCATAATGGGATTTGCATGGGAAAACGTGCTCACTAACACGTAGTTTTTCCAGTCAAGGTGACAGCTATGATCGAAGCTATGTTGCTCCTTCAACTAAGCCGCTAATATATATATATTTTTTCCTACTTCAGGGTATTGAATGGCAAGATAGAAACTGAGAGATTTAAATGGCAAAAACTCTTCCATTTTCCACATGCTAAGAAAGGTGCCTGGTACAAGAAAAAACATTAGACTACGTTATAAAAAAGAACCATTTTGAAATTAAAGATTTTAATGTTTTTCAAAGCTTCAATTTACCACGATTCCAAGTGTCCCTAGGGAAGGCAGGTATTTTATTGGGGTTGGGTGTGTGTGTGTGTGAGAGAGAGGAGGGTCATCAAAAAAACTTGAACTTTTGTGCATACTGCATACTGCATACTGCATACTGCATACTGCATACTGCATACTGCATACTGCATACTGCATACTGCATACTGCATACTGCATACTGCATACTGCATACTGCATACTGCATACTGCATACTGCATACTGCATACTGCATACTGCATACTGCATACTGCATACTGCATACTGCATACTGCATACTGCATACTGCATACTGCATACTGCATACTGCATACTGCATACTGCATACCAAGACCGAAATGTATTTTGGGTTAATCATGTAATGTTGTCTAGAATCCCATATCAAAAATGAATTCGCGCGCTGATTGGTCCGAGATGACGAATATGTGACGTAGATGGCAAAGGATTCATCGCGGAATCCAACGCTTTCAAAGCTGAATTCAATAAAAGATCAGGGATCCCGCACAAAAAAAGTTTGCTTTTGTCTTATTATCACTTGATTTTCTTAACGCACGGCATTAAAAAAACAATCAAAAAAAGAAGATTAGTTTGCAAAGAATATAAATGGAAATAGTTAACTTTGTTAAAAAGCGAATTTTGCTACAAAAACGAAGAATGTTTGATAGCAAAAGATAGAAAAATCAGGAAGCCCGCGTTTTGTTTTTCTTTCTCTTGCTTTTTATCCTCATCCGAGTCGCTGTTAGACCAATTATTTTGTGATATGGGATTCAAGAAAAAATCATTGGATGACGAGGGAATTCCACTATGAATTTCACTAGTAAAAACGATATCGCACCAGTCGCGATTCTCCTATAAGTTTGATCGGGAGAGAGTAGCAAATTTCAACCCGTATTGTCGGCTCAGTAGTATAGGCCGCATGGCACGACCCGGGTTTTCGAGGTGGAGTTGCTAATTTTTGAGGTGGCTTCGAGTTTTTTGCGGTGGATTTAATTATTTTCTAATACTTCACGCATTACCATTGCCATCCCTTCCTATTGTGTCAAAACACAATGAAAATCAATAGAATAGAGGATTGTAATCGATTAGTAGAGATCAAATCTGTGATGTCATAGGTCGCTTTATTCAGTAGGTGTATTTTTGAAGGGGATTTAATTATTCTTTATTACTTATTACCATAAAATGATGGGTTGGAGGTGGCTTCGAACAAGTCCAGGAAAAAGACCTTAAAACTCGTTCAGACCACCATGAAATAATAATAGAAAAAGTAATAAAGGAGAAGGTCGGTCGATTTGATTTGTTGTTTTGATTAACTCAGCTGTTTCCACTGGACTTTTTTTCTCTGTGACTTTTTACGATTCCACGATAAT
Organism: Anthopleura xanthogrammica; assembly: GCA_964019055.1. Taxonomy (NCBI): domain Eukaryota; kingdom Metazoa; phylum Cnidaria; class Anthozoa; order Actiniaria; family Actiniidae; genus Anthopleura; species Anthopleura xanthogrammica. The sequence continues at coordinate 4,894,037 of OZ025218.1, read as the reverse complement.
TTTTTACATGGTGTAACCGGATTATGATTCAGCTGGTAAGAAAGACTATATGAATAATAAGGATGAAAGCTTTGTCAATAATGTTCAAAGTTTTTGAATAATTTTCAAACTGTTGTATTTTTTGTTTTTTAATTATGGGCTTTAATTCCTTTGTGTTGGGGACAATATAATTTTTTTCCGTGAGCACTAGTGCTTGGTAAAGTTTCACCATTACTTAGTACAGGAATCGTAAAGGTTTTCAGTAATCGAAGGAGTCCATAGTTCCAAGGTTTGTTGAAGAGTTACAGCGATCAATTTACTTTCCAAAAAAACGCTATCCATGCAGAGTATATAAAATGTTTAACTTTAAACTAGTCGTTGATTCCTTGATCAATTGCTGAATTCAGCTGTTTAATTGGACTTTGCCTGGACTTGTTCGAAGCCACCTCCAACCCTTCATTTTATGGTAATAAGTAATAAAGAATAATTAAATCCCCTTCAAAAATACACCTACTGAATAAAGCGACCTATGACATCACAGATTTGATCTCTACTAATCGATTACAATCCTCTATTCTATTGATTTTCATTGTGTTTTGACACAATAGGAAGGGATGGCAATGGTAATGCGTGAAGTATTAGAAAATAATTAAATCCACCGCAAAAAACTCGAAGCCACCTCAAAAATTAGCAACTCCACCTCGAAAACCCGGGTCGTGCCATACGGCCTATACTACTCGGCTCAGAATTGCTGCATGATAGGAGAATCGCGATACAAAACTTATTGCGAGTTTGAGCCGGCGTTGGAAGAAAATATATTCCGTATTGGACGTAGTCGCTTTGATTATATTTTCTCCCAACTAGCCGCCAATATAAACCAGTATTGGCGGCTCAAAATCGCAATAAGTTATAAAAGTAAAATAAATAATAATTATTTATTCTATTTTAGTGCATTCCATCCGAAACAATACACTAGATGAATACACACAAAAAAGATGAGTGGTTTAGCTGTACGATGCGCTTATTTTTACACTAAATTCCGTGATCTCAGCGGTCATTTTTTCGATATAGAACCGTTCTAGTTGATTTGGCTTACTTGGTTTCCGTTGGTATGTTTGTTTACCCTATTAACCAATCAAAGTTCGTTGCTATGTTATTTTCAACAGCCAATGACATTTGATAGAATTTTTTTTATTTCTCGTTAGAAAGCGGAGTAAGTGACACGTAGCATGTAACCTTCGTACCAAGAAATGGCCCCTTTTCAGAAACGTTTCCTATTGGGGTGTTTTGCATTATTAGTTTTGCTACTGTTGAGTTCGTTCAAATTTGGTTACAAGAAACAGGGATGCTTCTTCTTTTGTCAAGGTGAAAATTTTTCCTTTATTTTGTCTTTTCTTTTTTTCTCCTCCTTCTTCTTCTTCTAGGCTTCTTCTTCTTCTTCTTCTTCTTTTTTCTTCTTCTTCTTCTTCTTTTTCTTCTTCTACTTCTTGTTCTTCTTCTTCTTGTTGTTTTTCTTCTTGTTCTTCTTGTTCTTCTTGTTCTTGTTCTTGTTCTTGTTCTTGTTCTTGTTCTTGTTCTTGTTCTTGTTCTTCTATTTTAGAAAAACAATAGTCGCTATAACTTCCATCTATATATATCTTGGCAAAAAGAAAACATTATTCATTAATTTCTTTTTTTAGGGGGGCGGGGATTTATTTTGGACAAATTTTTTTTTTAATATATTTTTGCAAGTAATCTTATATGAAAAGCTAATATATTTTTGAACTATTTCGACCTCGTGGTGTTTATATATATATATATATATCTAATTTATATAGATGGTTTTTAATGGCTTTTTAAGAGGGGCAGATAGGTGTTCACAATTATAGTTTATCTTCATGCATGTCTAACCAGGTATTCTGACACAATAATAAAGTTTCTCCTCCTTCTTCTTCTTCTAGGCTTCTTCTACTCCTTCTTCTACTCCTTCTTCTTCTTCTTCTTCTTCTTCTTCTTCTTCTTCTTCTTCTTCTTCTTCTTCTTCTACTTCTTCTTCTTCTTCTTCTTCTTCGTAATTCTTCCTCTTCTTATTATTTTTGTTTTCTAACCTGAAAATATCTGGAAAAAATTAGACCGTCTATTGCCGTTGGCTAACGTGGCCAAGTATGATGGTTGTCTTATTAGAGACATGACAAGTGCTGTCCGTCTCGTTACACTGGCAGCGAAATTTGAACATAAAACTCCTATACTTTTTGAACTTCACTGGCTTCCTGTAGAATATCGCATCAAATTCAAAATTCTGGTCCTGACCTTTAAAGTCCTCAACAACACTGGTCCTGTTTATCTTCAAGAGCTGATCTCCCATTACAAACCGTCTCGACCTCTAAGATCCGACAAGAAGTTCCTGCTCAGCGTACCCTGTTATAAGCTGAAGACCTATGGTGGACGAGCCTTCTCTGTTGTGGGTCCTGAACTTTGGAACAAGATCCCAGTAGACATTAAAAGACTAAAAAGCATTCAAACATTTAAAAAAGGCTTCAAAACCTTACTTTTTCGTGATGCATTTGAAAAGATTTGAATATAAGAACCATTTATACTGCATACAGCGCCATTGAACTGCTGGAAATGGCGCTATATAAATATATTATATTATATTATATATTATTATATTATTTTTTCGTTTCCCTAAGATACCATGATCATCAAGGCTAACGTCTAATTGTTTAATCCATAGCAAGTGTCAGAAGTGGCGAACAAACAGGAAACCAAGTTTCCATGGACGACTTTATTACTGTCCTTCAGCAGTGTCCAAAACCACCCAGTATGAAGCTAGATAAGGTCTGTTTAGAACAGATTTCTACCCGGTTTGATTTTATCTTATAGATATTATTATTAAGCATTTCACTCCTTATAGTGGGAGATAGTGGGCTTGAGTCAGACACAAAAGCTTTTTTCCTGCTATTTGTCTGAAGTACACGTCTTATTGATTTCGTCTTAAGTACCAAGGAAAACTTAACGTTCATCGCTGGTTCGATAGCTGTCCCTGTGGACTTTCTATTGACAGAGCAATGAGAATCCACTCGAAATTCCCCGCAGAACCAGAGGTTAGTACAATAAAATTAACTTTTTTTTTAAAATTGATATCACGTTAATTTTTAGAAGTTCTTTGAATTGTGTTAATAAAAAGTATAGAGTTCTGTACACAATTTGAGGGTTTTGAATTTGAAGTGTATGGCTCCTCAAAAAAATTTCGTATTTTATTAAGCGGTTTTTGTGCGCGCGCACATCGTGGGCTCAAAACGAGGTTCAAAAGTATGCAGTCACCTTAAGGAAGCTTTCTAAGATATTTCGTTTATTCGTATATTTCATTAATTGTTATTTTTTTTTAGATAAAACTATAATAGGTATTTTAAGTATTGTACTTTTGTTATCATAATTTTAGTATATTTTATTATTCATCATTGGAAGAACTCTAGGATCATGCGCGCGTTATAAATCAAGTATTATTATATTATTAATGTTAAACTTTGGTATTCTCTTTTTTTCAGTTCGAGTCTACTATCAATTGTTCAGAAATAATATTAAATGAGTTGCAGTACAGTCAGCGAATATTTGGTTATGTGACTCCCGAGATAACAGGTGACACCCTGGGAAGCAGGCAGGGGGGTAGTGCTATTGTCAGGGGTAAGGAGAGGCATCCTGACAGGGAGGGGGTAGTGCTATTGTCAGGGGTATGGAGAGGTATCCTGACAGGGATGGGGTAGTGCTATTGTCAGGGGTATGCAACCACACGGAGGTTCAAGTAGTTGTTAATTGTGCATGCATGTGTAGATCCCATTAGATGGCATAACATCTTGAATGTACTTCTAGGTCAATACAGATTTGCAGTAAGTTCAGATGATAACTCAGAGCTTTGGATCAGTCGGGACTCCAGTCCAAAAAACGTGGAGCTGGTTGCAAGCGTTGGCAATGTAAGATAGATAATCACCTCAATAAGTTTAGCCACCTGAAAAACTACAAAACTGAGACCAGCAAGGAATAGAAATGTCTCGAGACGGATTTGAGATCTTTTACCACTTACAGTTTCACCTCCTGTTAGCATCCTCAAGCTGCAGCTTGTATCAAAAGCTTTGCTTGTTTGACATGAAATGTTTTCTATGATCTTTATCGGTCTTAGCTTTGTGGGTTTTGGTGACTAACTTTACTGAAATAATTTTAAAGTTATTAGTATTTGAATTAGTAAATAGTAATTAGTATAGGAAATTGCACGACCACGAGTACAATTTGAAAATTTATAGGTACGAGTAATGTTTTGAAAGTTCTTGTAATTGCACGAGGCTTTAGGCGAGTGCAATTAAAGAACTTTCAAAACATTAAGAGTAGCTATTAATTCCAAATTGTACGAGAAGGTCGTGTGAACAAAATTGTATAAAGACAAGTATGTCGAAGCGAAGGCATTCATCTGTGTCTTTGGCCGAATCTAATCAAGGACAACTGAAAAACATAAAAAGATTTTTGTTTACACTCAGATTTGCCGCTGTTGGCCGTGTTTAGCAGTGTTTCCATAGCGACTTAATTGGTACCCCTACGAAGTACTAATCAACGCTTTAATAGTACTGCTCTCGACCAATCAGAATCGAGAAATTTTGTTTAGAGTACTATAAACTGAGTAATTCTTTTGTGTTGCGTCATGCTTAGTTTCTCATCTCAGCAATTAGACTTGCTCCAAGCTGACATCTCTGATCTGAGACTCTAACAGATCGAGTCACGAGCGTAAAAGAAGTGAGAAAAAAGAAGCGACCTTCAAAGTCGCGTGATCCCGATTGGGCTGTCTGTGCTTTAGTCAGGACTTTGCGAAAGTCTACTTATCAAGTAACTCGATATTCAATTTTGAATTATTATGATTTCCTATGGAAATAGAATGGAAAAAGGGAAAAACCGAATAGAAAAGAACAGAAACAGAACAGAAAAGAACGGAAAAAATTATTTACATGATGTGAGACCAATGGAGTACTTCGACGATACGGCGGCCATCTTGGTAGGGGGCACATATAGAAAACTTTATAACAGTATTAATGGCGTTCATTAACATTACATTTCACCACAAGACAATTTGACAAGAGATGAATTAAGAAGATATGGAGATGAAAGAAAGACTTACTAATATACGAAACTCTATATATCATCATAAAATCATAAAATCTTTGTTTCTTTTTGTCCCCTGGACGCAGCATGATGCATTGCGATTCAAGATGTCAAATGAATGACTCTTTTTACGTAGGAAAGGAAGTGCTTGTCTCTTAACCAACTTGATAGGGCCAGAGAAAGCTAGCATTTGTTTTTTGCTTCATCAGATTCTACGTATACCCAGGCATTTCGGTCCTTTTCATTAATTTAGATTCAAGATGGCCGCCGTATCGTCGAACTAGTCCACTGAAGTTAGTTTTTCTTTCTTGGGCTTGTGACCTATATGAGCTTGTATTCAAAGGACTTGCACAAAAATAGCCCGAGGTTGCAATACAATTCAGTCCTTAAGATAGGATGACAGTCAGAACGGACACCACGTCAAACTCTGCCACATTGACAATCAAAATCTGACTTCTGTAAAGATTACTTGACATGCTTAGATACAAACTTGGATTTTGAACTGACATTATTGATCTAACGTTAACAGCTCAAGTGATTGGCTTCTCAAATCTTGACATCAAAATTTGACTTCTGTGAATTCGAACATTACACGACGACGTGCTGGGATACAAAAGTGGCATTTAGACTGACAACATTCATGATGAGAATAATAATAAGGTCTTTTGTTTTCTTTTTGTTTCAAGGTCTTATTAGTATTCACTATATAGGGAATACTAATGTCTAACTTAGAAAATATTAATTGAATACACCTGTATTTTCCCTGAGCTTCAAGGCTCTTTACATTTTGACACCTCAGTATAATTACCCTATTGGATATACAGAAAATTATTCAATGTCCCCCTTACCAAAAGATTTAAGTCTTAGAGTTTTAAATCATCTCTGAAATATCGTAATACATATATAGCTCATGATAGCAAATTCAATTAACGTTGTCGTCAGTAAAAAAATCCTAAACATTATTTGCTTTTTTTACAAATAAACTTCACTGTAGGCTATCTAAAAATGAAGGAGTATATGTCCAAGTCGTAGAATTTGCAAGCATATAGTTTCTGATTGTTATAATACCACGGTGAAACTAGTTTCATGAATCATGATTTCATTATAAGGTAGTAGCTTAATATATATTTCTTTAGCTCTTGTACTAACTTTGCAAATCGAAATATCAAATTTTGGAAGCATTTCTGTGATTTCTTTGAATCGATCCTAGACCACGTCTTATTTGCTTTCTTTGACGTAGTACTAATCTAGATAAGTTTTGGTTCCTTACCGGCGTATGCATATGGTATTGGAGTAGTATTTTTTACTGTTATGGACATACTATGGCCTTTTACATTTGCTCTGACATCTAGTCAAACTGTAATTCGACATAAATATAATATTAACATTTTGTCAGACATGTCTTATGAGACAATTTTTAACATTTTTAACATTTTATGAGATAAAATTCAAAAAGCGTGTTTTTTTTCTTCAAAACTTCAACTCTTCACGTTACAGTTACAACTGACTATGTAAATTCTCGATTAAACTTCTTAAGTCTCGGGGGACAGACCAGCACATACATGTTCTTAATGAACAGCATTTCATTGTATTTCTGTTATTTCAAAGCTAAAAAAATATGTCGTATATTAGTTTTAAGATTCATTTTCTCTTGGGAGGGGAACAAAAAAACGTAGCAAACAAATGCATACAAACAATGATCTCGTGAGTATGACTTTATATTCTAAATCGGTTAGAGAATAAACACTCGTGCTTTATGGGATTTAAAGCTCCTCGCAATGATAGAAAGCCACTCGGGCATCATTGCTCGGAGCTCTAAATCCCATAAAGCACTCGCGTTTATTCTCTAACCCTTACTTATTATACAAAAACATAAGTGCCAATACATTAGATTCAATGCTACTTATTATAATCATTTTTATTTATAGGAGTTGTCAATAAAATATTATTATTGTTTTTATTATTATTATTATTATTATTATTATTATTATTACTATTATTATTGTTTTTATTACTGATTATTTTGTCCTGCGGTTTTACACAGCCTGACACAACGGACGGAGCTTCGACAGAACCAAAAGACTATCGTAAATACAAAACCCAAATATCACAACTAATCAAGTAAGTATGAATAGTGTATGTATGGAAAGCCGTTAATGCCATAAGCCATTGAGTTGTCGTAACTTGTTCAGTTTACCACACTATGTATTGAATCATTCCTACACTTAGTAGTGTTTGGCAAATACACTGTAGATTTCCACTTCATGGTTATTGAGATCTCGACAATTTCCTAAGTCTCGACGAAAACTCGACGAGTTTCTTACTAAATCTCGACGAGTCCAATGGGATTGGTCGTGTCCTAACCTCCGTTATCAGCATTACATCAGCTCATTACACCATAACTTGGCCAACACAGCCCAAGGCGTCTGAGATTTTGGCTGGGAACCGTCAATCAAAAAAATACTGTCTCACCAAAATGAAAAATTGATTGACAAAAGCCAAAAACCCAGACGTCTCGAAATATAGTTAGTTGTTTTTAGAGCTGCGTAAAACCAAAGGGGGAGGGGGGGGGAGAGATTCTTGCTAATTCTATCTATCTTTAATTCCTGTGTAGTCTTACAGCTGGACAAGACTATTATCTTGAGGCTCTTCATCGAAACCAGGCCAGTAAAGGACACCTTATTATAGCAGTAAGTACATTATCATGCACCTAGCAAGACAACATTTTAAAGATTAGTTCTGGCTTTTCCCACAATAAGCACAAGGAACTGCACGAAGTCCTTCGTCTTCGTACTAGTTCACTCACGTTCAATAAAGCACAGGCAGCCCAAACAGGAACACACGCGATGGTGGCTACGCGCTGGACGAAGGACTTTTTCCAATGTTATTCCTGCCAATTTTAGAGACCCAAAAAAGGGTCGCTGAATTTTTAAAGCATGCGCTCTTTTCAACCTACGAAAATTTTCCGCGACTAAAGAAATACACGCCAGTTACTTTTACATTGTGAAAATAATTTCTGCAAATATAATCAGGTAAGGGGATTACAAATTAACAATGAAATAGTACTCAAGGGAGTAACACGGAGCGTGATCCATATATACAATGGCTTCTCGTGGCATACCGTGGAATATCCCACGAGTCACTTGTAGTTTCTAATATACACACGAGCCTTTAGGCGAGTGTGTATACAAAGAAAATACAAGTGATGAGTGGAATATCCAAGGTATGCCACGAGAAACCATCGTATAAAATACAAATGCGTAGATTCAACACGCAGTGCATGATGGGAAGGAAGAGTGGAATACGGAAGAATATACAACGGCTTTCCTGCTTTCTGATTGGCTGTATTTTCTATGGTGTGGGATAAATATATATATATATCAGTTACCATCAGCGTTCTCTCTATTTTCAGTGGCAGACACCAGGAATGAACGAAGGAAACTTTACTGTCATTGATTCCAAACTTTTGTCTCTGTATTTGCGTAAGTAATGCCGGTCTGGATTGCAATGTACTGGTCGAGTTGATAACCGACCCAGTCCAACCCAGTCCAACCATGCATACAGCCATCCAATCTAACATCCTATAATAATCTTATATTTTTCTAAATCTGAAGCTGAAGATACTCGCTTGTCAGAAGGTCGTTCAACACAGCTTAATTGTATTCTAGAGGATCATTTACCATTGATACTTAGAGTGGTAGGATATTGACCCAAGTTCTTATAACGTAGCAAATGATGATTGGTCGCTAAAATGACGCGACGTATCGTTAGGCAAAATATGACGTGATTGGTTGATTCAGTCACGCAAGTCATTTGACTCTTCATTGGTTAATTCACTATGATGAAGCATGACGTGGCTGTTTATGATTGGACCATAAGATGGTTCTTTTTTTAAGACCTAATGACATGATTGGTTGATTCACAAAGATGAAGCAAGACGTGGCTGTTCATGATTGGACGATAAGATGATTGTTTGTTAGACCTAATGACATGATAGGTTGATTCATAAAGACGACGCATGACGTGGCTGTTCATGATTGGACGATAAGATGATTATTTGTTAGACCTAATGACATGATTGGTTAATTCATATCTGTTGCTCATTTGGTTGGCTTTTCTCTCATCAACCATACAGGTACCTCCTATTGTCCCAAGGCACATCAAAGACGAACGAGAAGAAATGTGTTTGAAATGTAAGCAACAGAAAGAAAGAAATCTTTCTAATCTCAGTTACCCATCAGCCACCAGGTTGTGTTTTTTTCTTCTTTGCTTTGCTTTGTTTCTGTTTTGTTTGATTGTTTTCTCCATTTTTCTTCTCAGTTGCGGTTAAAATTCCTTGCATAAATCAAAAATGTTCTTTCTTTGTAAACTTGCGCGTAATATTGCAGGCAATGTTTCTGAAGTAGGATCGTTTTCTACTTACCCTACTTGCGCTTGCAATGCAATTTCAAATTCTTTGTTGCGTTTGCAATTTGCAATTTCAGAAAAAGAAACGAGATGTCAATGATTCGCCAGTTCAAAAGTTGTATTTTCGTTTTTGTTTTATCATTTTGTTCTCTCAGGAAAATTTTTGATAATAGCTGCAGTGCTGAACAATAGATCTCTTGCACTCATTCCCAATTTGGGGTCAGAACAAAAAAACTGATTCCCTTCTAACTCTTGAGGATTGAAAAGTTGTTGATATTTTTATTATTTCTTTGACCCCCAGGTAGCCGGGATGTAATGCAAGGGGTCTATATACCAAACACCCCGGCCATGTCCTCTACCTCCCCTGTAATCTGCTAACCTATTTTACTCATGTTAGATCCCATTCTCGATCACAGTCAAGTATCAGACGTACTCAAAATGTGTCCTTACGATCCTACCTACAAACCAAGAAATAACGTCAGTGAATTCGCGGGATTTTTTTGGGGCTTGGTAATATTTACAAATTCCAGTAATATTTGTATGCCTACGTAAAGATACGTAAATTTCTCGGTTTCCAGATCCCGCGGTCCTTTTTTGGTCACCGCCAAGAAGAGAAGGACTGTGGACGAATCCAACTGCCACTTCTTCATACAAAAATAGTGATACTTCATGCATATGTTTACTAACAATAGCATCGTGATGATAATATGCCAACCATACCAATGCAAACCAATACTCTTCACAAGTTGCCTTGTTTTACCATCCAACCCATCTCTGGTGGGCACATGAATGACAAAGCCTTACGTCATATAAAGTATCGCTATAGAGAATATGAAATAAGAGCGCATCTCCGTGCTCCTCGATCTGGTAATTATTTGAAAATCTATTTTTAGCACCGCGCTCATCCTGAAAAATTTTATCATGGGATTCCTGATTCAGTTCAGGCTGCGCGCGGAGATGAACATAGATTTTCAAATAATTTTTATGGGGAAAGACCTATGTCAGTATAGGAGATGTGCTCTCTTACTTCATACTCTCTTGCTATAGATTAAAAACTTTAAGTGATCCGGATCAACAGAAGAACTAGCGCTTCTTTTAGTGACATACAGAATGATATTACAGATACCATTGGTTTGGGTCAGCTTTGCATTGTGTTGACCCAAGTCTCTAGATCTGGTTCTTGAAGAGCAAAAGGAACGCCTAAATGGACCCCGACGTATTGTGCAGTGTTCTCAGTGTCAAACATTAATAATTTAAACAACTTAGTGACCTATTTTTGCATTAACTTTGCAGGTCAAGCATTCAGAGGTTTATCCTGACGATAAAACCTCGTTATTTTCAGGAGGGAACACAATTATCAATAAAAAGGTTTGTTTCCTGCTCAACATACATATATACGTTGGGAATTTCTTCTCCCACTAGAAATAGTTCGTATTTTGATTTGATAGTTTGATTAAAGCCATTAGGCATTTTGTTTCTCGGATGAAGGTCGTCAATACCTCCTTCTTGCATGTCAAGTGTTATATTATATTCATGCATGTTGGTCTGAACTGTTGCACTTTAGGAAGTCGAAGAGATTGTTAAGGAATACATGGACAAGTTAACAGAAGTTAAAGGGTATGGAAATGTACTAAATACTATCACCATTCAGTGCCACCACCACCACCACCATCACCACCACTACCACCACCACCACCACCACCACTACCACCACCACCACTACCACCACCACCACCACCACCACCACCACCACCACCACCACCACCACCATCACCACCACCACAACCACCACCACCACTACCACCACCACCACTACCACCACCACACCGCCACCACCACCACCACTGCCACCACCACCACCACCACCACCACTGCCACCACCACAACCACCACCCCCACTGCCACCACCACCACCACCACCACCACCACCACCACCACCACAACCACCACCACCACTGCCACCACCACCACTACCACCACCACCACTACCACCACCACTACCACCACCACACCGCCACCACTACCACCACCACCACCACTACCACCACCACCACCACTACCACCACCACACCGCCACCACCACCACCACCACCACCACCACCACCACCACCACCACTGCCACCACCACCACTACCACCACCACCACTACCACCACCACTACCACCACCACACCGCCACCACTACCACCACCACCACCACTACCACCACCACCACCACTACCACCACCACCACCACTACCACCACCACACCGCCACCACCACCACCACCACCACCACCACCACCACTACCACCACCACTACCACCACCACACCGCCACCACCACCACCACCACCACCACTACCACCACCACTACCACCACCACTACCACTTGCTTATTCCTTTCAGAGATTTGTACAAGCTGAAGCAAGTTCTGAATGTGGAGAAAAAACACGACCCTGTGAAAGGAATTCGTTATCTTCTGGAACTGGTAAGTAAATACAGGTTTTGATGGACGGAAACTCTCATATATTCAAAAAGTAAGCGAACATATCTATGAGACGAAACAGCTATACCAAAAAAGGTTGGTGAAGGAAGGTGCAACAAAACCTTCACCAAGTTTTTTTGAAATAGCTGTATACGATTTGAAGTAAAATTGTTTCTGATTTTTTTGTTTTGTTTCTTCACGTTTTCTTAGGAATTTAGAGTTCAAGGAAAAAGTAAGTAATAAGAAGTTTACTTGTAATTCACGAGAAGATGAATATAACGTAATTCTCTCTTCCCCTCATCACGTTTAGATGCCACTACTATCAGAATGCTATGACATTGGCCTTTTATTGCACAAATGAAGAGTATAGACCCCTTGCAGCACTTTGGAATGCAGCTCAATTTGGAGGACAAAACAATAGGTTTCTAATCCTCAGGAAATTGAAATTATTTTATTTTGTCCTCCAAAATGAGCTGCATTGACGTAACGTGTGCATACCTCTTTACCTTGAGCGTAATGTTTTCCCATTTCAACCCAAGTGTCATTCTCTCGAGAATATCATTCTTTGTTTGATTCATTTGCCTTCTCGTGCGCAACCGTTAAACAAAGACATGATACTCTAGGGAATGATAGGTGGTCTGAAATGGGTAAATATGCCCAAGGTAAAGAGGTATATTATCTTGTGACTCCCAAAGGAATCCAAACATTTGAATAAGAAAAAATAATTCGTACAGGATTCTGGTATTTAATAGTGGTATCATGAAAAAGGATTTCGAAACCATTTTTTTTAGATGAATCAGTGCGGCTGTCTGAATACGTTTACAAGTTCAGCAAGAAATACCACAAGGCTCACAACGAAACGACGAGCGATCTTTGTTACCCCGAGGGAATGGTGTGGAATAAAGACACTAAGATCTATATTATATTACCAGGTATGGTTTTATGTCTGTATATGCACCCCTTACAAGTATAACTATGAATTTCAATGAATTCCATTATTCTCAGTAGAGTGAAACTGTACTCTTTTATCCTCTCAATATTGAGCTGTATTCCATTGGGGATATCTTGCAAGGGATCTATGGCATGCGCTTATGCATTTGGGTGTCGTCCCCCCCCCCCCCCCCCGTCTTTCAGGAGGACTTACCATTTACACAAAAAAATAACCCCAGAAAAACAAATGGTATGTGTCAATCCGATTGGAAAATTCTGGAAAACTCGGTCTTCCGAGGTAATTCACTTTTCCCGCTCTTTTGGGTTCTTCCGGTAGACGCGTGTACCATTTGCCGGAAGTCAAATTTTCCAGCTCGTTTTGGTTGGTAGACGCGCGAATTTCCAGCCGCATGTATTGGTTTAGACAGTAGATAAGCACCTTTTCAGGTCTTCTTAAATCTTTTTTTTTTTTTTTTTTCAGTTCTTAATTACGGCTATTGGGTCAAGTATATCATAGATGAACTAGCCAAGGTACTACAGTTAACATAACATTTTTATATAGAAATTGTTTCATGAACCATATTTACGTGATCTATTTCATCACCGAGCTTCCGGACGAAGCTAAGATATATTAACATGTGACTCAAGGAAAGTGCAAGCTAAGGGATTAGCTGAAGGTATGGTCTGGCTCGGTCTGGAGGCAAGCTAGTCTCTCCCCCTCTCTCCTCTTACTCCATTTGGTGAACCTTCTCAGTATTTTCTTTCTATCTTGCTATGCTTTCTGTTTATATGTTACTGGGTTACTGGGACTATTGCCTCCCAAAAAAAAAAATGTCACAATGGAATCTTTCCAGATTTACAGGAACACGAAAGAGAGAAACTTCCATCTTGTGATGATAGATTTCAACAGCACAGATTTTGAAGCTGAGAAATATTTAAAGGATTCAGTGTTAAGAAACAGGTCAGTACTATCGTGATTTATCCTTGACTTCCCATACGGGGTCTACTGGTGCTTGCATGACGTCAACATATTCCCAGGCCAGGAGCCCATTACTGGGAGTATCGATCTCCCATACTGGGTCTGTGCTACATTTCCTGCAGGTAAACACCGGCTAGTACTAAGAGTGTACATCTCCAATGCATACATTGATCACTGAACCTGATTACGATCAGATTTAAAATGCACACTTCCATCGTTAAAAATGAACTTGTTGTAACATTCGATTTAGTATTAAAATGGCAATTTTATTTCAGTTTTACATTTTTGGAAAAAGGCGGAAGTTTCTTCAAAACTGAAGCAATAAACGAAGGAGCCGCCACAGTAAAGGTGATCCACCCATCCATCCATCCATCCATCCATCCATCCATCCATCCATCCATCCATCCATCCATCCATCCATCCATCCATCCATCCATCCATCCATCCATCCATCCATCCATCCATCCATCCATCCATCCATCCATCCATCCATCCATCCATCCATCCATCCATCCATCCATCCATCCATCCATCCATCCATCCATCCATCCATCCATCCATCCATCCATCCATCCATCCATCCATCCATCCATCCATCCATCCATCCATCCATCCATCCATCCATCCATCCATCCATCCATCCATCCATCCATCCATCCATCCATCCATCCATCCATCCATCCATCCATCCATCCATCCATCCATCCATCCATCCATCTCTCCCACCCATCCATCCATCCATCCATCTCTCCCTCCCTTCCTCCATTCCTTCCTCATCCAACCCATTCATCCATACTATACGTCCTTTTTGAAAATTAAAATAATGAAATCTTCAGTTTGACACGGTTACGAATGTTCACCTGTTTTCCAGGATCCAAATAGTATAATATTTCTCATGGATTTGCACATCACAGTTCCTTCATGTTTCTTTGACATCATTAGGAAGGTGCGTTGTTATTGAAGACAGCTTTGAGTTGCTGTCGTTGTTCTTGCTACTAGTATTGCTTGCTGTTGCTGTTGTCTATTTCCGTTCTTTTTGGTTTTTGCTGTTGCTGCCTTAGCTGTTGTATTGCTGCTGTTGCTGTTGTTTTGCTAATGCTGCTGTTGTTATTGTTGTTACTGTTCTTGCCATTGCTTCTTGTTCTTGCCATTGCCGTTGTTCTTGCCATTGCTGTTGTTCTTGCTGTTGCTGTCGTTCTTGCTGTTGCTCTTGCTCTTGCCATTGCTGTTGTTCTTGCTGTTGCTGTTGTTCTTGCTGTTGCTGTTGCTCTTGCCATTGCTATTGTTCTTGCTGCTGCTATTGTTGCTGTTCTTAATGTTGCTATTGCTGTTGTTCTTTCTATATTATTATTATTATTTTGTTGCTGTTCATCTTGTTGCTTTTCGTATTACTGCTGTTGTTGTTCAGTTAGTTATAGCTGCTCCTCTTTTGTCGTTATTATTGTTTCTGTTATTGTACAGATCGCTAACTATATACTATATTTATCTACTTTTCCTGTAGCACACAATAAAGGGGAAGCTGTGTTTCTTTCCTGAGCTCCTAAGGCTCTCGTGCTCTGCTTCGGACATCTACCCACAAGGTAAGATCACCCGTCTCTTTGATTGACATGTACATACATTGCCTAATTTCATATCGTGAGGGACTGGGGCGAATCCGGACATTTGCGTACAGGTAATGCTATCCCCCGGGCGTGGAGTCGGGCCGAAAAACAATGTTGCTTTTCGGCCCGACTCCACGCCCGGGGGATAGCATTACCCGTCCGCAAATGTCCGGATTCGCCCCAGTCCCTCACGATATGAAATTAGGCAATTAGTCAACGTTTAACTTAAAAATTCAATTCACATAATGCATATGAGGCGAATATCAATCGAAAAGGAGACGAATATCAGCCGATCGCCTGTGGTTTTTATACATATTCTGAACCGATGCTAAAAACACTATAGATATATGAATGTTAAATTACACTTTATCAAAGTTAACGAGAAGCTTCTATTCCTTTTATTTTTAGGTTCCTGGGAAGGAATGGGTTATGGATTACTTGGTATTTATAAGCAAGACTGGGATTCCTTTGGTGGAGAGAACGTGGAAAAGTTCAGATACAGATGGGGTGGTGAGGACTGGGATCTATTGGACAGGTTTGTTTCTATCAAACAAAAGGCGTTGTTTGTTTTAGTAAAGAGGGAAAGCTTCATCTTATAAAGAAGAATATAAGAGAAATGGCGTTAAATTTGAAATAAATATCATAATGGGATTTGCATGGGAAAACGTGCTCACTAACACGTAGTTTTTCCAGTCAAGGTGACAGCTATGATCGAAGCTATGTTGCTCCTTAACTAAGCCGCTAATTTATATATATTTTTCCTACTTCAGGGTATTGAATGCCAAGATAGAAACTGAGAGATTTAAATGGCAAAAACTCTTCCATTTTCCACATGCTAAGAAAGGTGCCTGGTACAAGAAAAAACATTAGACTACGTTATAAATAAAGAACCATTTTGAAATTAAAGATTTTAGTGTTTTTCAAAGCTTCAATTTACCACGATTCCAAGTGTCCCTAGGGAAGGCAGATGCTTTATTGGGGTGGGGGGGGGGGGGGGGGGTGGGGGCTTCAGAGGGGAGGGTCATCAGGAAAAACTTGAACTGTTGTGGAGGGTCAAGCCTTTTTATTTTGAGGAAAGCTAGATTGGAAGGGTCAAGTTTACAGTCTTTAATAAGACGGTCATGCATTACTTACTGAGTGAAAATGGGAAATTAATCCCCCAGCCCACCCCACCCTTCATAAAAAAAACGTACCTTTCCTTATCTTAACTAACCATAAATGGTTTGCTACAACAACAAAAAGGAAACTAGCTATGCTGAGTGATAAAAAAAATATGAAAAATAAGAAGCGAAAAAAAGAATCTGACTTGTCTAGTAAATAAGTAAAAAGTTATAAGATCTGAACACTGAACACTGAACACTGAACACTGAACACTGAACACTGAACACTGAACACTGAACACTGAACACTGAACACTGAACACTGAACACTGAACACTGAACACTGAACACTGAACACTGAACACTGAACACTGAACACTGAACACTGAACACTGAACACTGAACACTGAACACTGAACACTGAACACTGAACACTGAACACTGAACACTGAACACTGAACACTGAACACTGAACACTGAACACTGAACACTGAACACTGAACACTGAACACTGAACACTGAACACTGAACACTGAACACTGAACACTGAACACTGAACACTGAACACTGAACACTGAACACTGAACACTGAACACTGAACACTGAACACTGAACACTGAACACTGAACACTGAACACTGAACACTGAACACTGAACACTGAACACTGAACACTGAACACTGAACACTGAACACTGAACACTGAACACTGAACACTGAACACTGAACACTGAACACTGAACACTGAACACTGAACACTGAACACTGAACACTGAACACTGAACACTGAACACTGAACACTGAACACTGAACACTGAACACTGAACACTGAACACTGAACACTGAACACTGAACACTGAACACTGAACACTGAACACTGAACACTGAACACTGAACACTGAACACTGAACACTGAACACTGAACACTGAACACTGAACACTGAACACTGAACACTGAACACTGAACACTGAACACTGAACACTGAACACTGAACACTGAACACTGAACACTGAACACTGAACACTGAACACTGAACACTGAACACTGAACACTGAACACTGAACACTGAACACTGAACACTGAACACTGAACACTGAACACTGAACACTGAACACTGAACACTGAACACTGAACACTGAACACTGAACACTGAACACTGAACACTGAACACTGAACACTGAACACTGAACACTGAACACTGAACACTGAACACTGAACACTGAACACTGAACACTGAACACTGAACACTGAACACTGAACACTGAACACTGAACACTGAACACTGAACACTGAACACTGAACACTGAACACTGAACACTGAACACTGAACACTGAACACTGAACACTGAACACTGAACACTGAACACTGAACACTGAACACTGAACACTGAACACTGAACACTGAACACTGAACACTGAACACTGAACACTGAACACTGAACACTGAACACTGAACACTGAACACTGAACACTGAACACTGAACACTGAACACTGAACACTGAACACTGAACACTGAACACTGAACACTGAACACTGAACACTGAACACTGAACACTGAACACTGAACACTGAACACTGAACACTGAACACTGAACACTGAACACTGAACACTGAACACTGAACACTGAACACTGAACACTGAACACTGAACACTGAACACTGAACACTGAACACTGAACACTGAACACTGAACACTGAACACTGAACACTGAACACTGAACACTGAACACTGAACACTGAACACTGAACACTGAACACTGAACACTGAACACTGAACACTGAACACTGAACACTGAACACTGAACACTGAACACTGAACACTGAACACTGAACACTGAACACTGAACACTGAACACTGGACACTGAACACTGAACACTGAACACTGAACACTGAACACTGAACACTGAACACTGAACACTGAACACTGAACACTGAACACTGAACACTGAACACTGAACACTGAATACTGAACACTGAACACTGAACACTGAACACTGAACACTGAACACTGAACACTGAACACTGAACACTGAACACTGAACACTGAATACTGAATACTGAATACTGAATACTGAATACTGAATACTGAAATATTCAATATCAATCCGTATATTGTCGGCTCAGAATTGCCGGGCGATAGGAGAATCGCGATACAAAACTTATTACGATTTTGAGCTGCCTTCGCGACTACTGCCAATACGGAATATATTTTCTCCCAACTAGCCGCCAATATAAACCAGTATTGGCGGCTCAAAATCGCAATAACTTCTAAAAGTAAAATAAATAATAATCATTAGTTTATCCATCCGAAACAATACACTAGATGAATACACACAAAAAAGATGAGTGGTTTAGCTGTACGATGCGCTTATTTTTACACTAAATTCCACCCATCCACCCATCCACCCATCCACCCATCCACCCATCCACCCATCCACCCATCCACCCATCCACCCATCCACCCATCCACCCATCCACCCATCCACCCATCCACCCATCCACCCATCCACCCATCCACCCATCCACCCATCCACCCATCCACCCATCCACCCATCCACCCATCCACCCATCCACCCATCCACCCATCCACCCATCCACCCATCCACCCATCCACCCATCCAATATTAATCTTTTTGAAAAATAGAACAATGAAGTTCACCTGTTTTCCAGGATCCAAATAGTATAATATTTCTCATGGATTTGCACATCACAGTTCCTTCATGTTTCTTTGACATCATTAGGAAGGTGCGTTGTCATTGAAGTCAACTTTGAGTTTGTTGTTGTTGGTTTTGCTACTACTGCTACTGAAGGAGGGCGGGTATTCTTCGAGTTACGCGCTTCGAGTTACGCGCATCGAGTTACGCGCTTTTCGAGTTACGCGCTCGACCACACCCACATTTGTCTTTGCCCCGCCCTGCGCGTAACTCGAAGACACTAAAGGTTGTTCGTGAGTTCAAGTTATCCGCACATCGCGTATAACATATCATTTTTGAGGTTGAATATATAATTATTGAGGTTGAATATTGAGGTTAAAATGTATAATGATAAAAATTAGACGGCTCACAGTCGATCTGTTCACATTATTAACTAAGTATATTAGTGCATAATGTTCGTAAACCCTTTGATGCCCGTTTTTTCGCTTGCGTGACCACGAAGCAATGTCTCCATGTCAAGGTTGGACTTGATGTGTTCATAAATTTACTGAATTTTATCAAGGCCAACCTTGACTTGGAGCTATTGCTTCGTGGTCACTCAAACGAATTCGGGAAGGTGTATATACCTTTTTATTTTTCACATTATATTTGATCTTCGTGAAAATTTTAAAAATGTGATATGTGCTAGATTTTCAACTGCAAAGCAAAAAGAATTCACTAACATATGAAAAGTTTTGCAATTCAAACATTTTCTTAAAAACGTAAATAAAAAGCAAACAGTAAAGAAAGGTCTGTTTATATGTTCAAGCGAGCTTAACATCTGTTATAAATATAATATAATTATATATATATAGTTATATATAAATATCTGTTATTTGGGATTTTGGCGGGATACAATTAGTAAGCGTCAGAAGTCCATATGGACTTCTGTAAACATGCACAAAAGTCGAAGCTTTATAGTCGTACCTGTAGTTTTTTTCCGTGTTAGTATCACTCAAGTCTTTCGAAACAATTCGAACACAAATGAAATACGAACTTAAATGGACAGTAGGCCCAGTACGTGATTGACATAAGAAAACAAAATTCGTGATCGACGCTCAAACTGCTCAAGAAACAAAAATAAATGTTAGTAAATGACGGTGGGAACAGGGAACGCTGATTGGCTTTTTATGTTGTTGCAATATCATCACTGACTATCATTACTATTATTATCTTTCTCTTCTTACAAGTATCTGACCCCTAGTATCTCCAGCAAAGTGATTAAGAAACTTTGAACATTGATATATTTAGGGATATTTTAAATATCAATTATAGTTACTGTTAATTTTATGCCGGATCATTTGAACTTTTAATATAGTCACAAGAATTTACCAAGTTTTTCGATTCTTGTCGTGATATTTTTCAAAACGATTCATTCGTTGCAAAATATATTTACGAAATATTTTAGATAAGAACCATGTCATGAATTGTACCTTAAAAATTTACTTTCATAAGTTTTTATTGACTTTTATATCTAATTATATAAAATGGCTAATTGATTGATTGCAAATAAATGAAATGAATAAAAATTTCTATTTATTCTTTGTATATTCTTTTTTATTCGCAGTAGAGCGTAACTCGAATTCATTAAAACTTCTTACCGTGTTCGAGTTACGCGATGTGCGGATAACTCGAACTCACGAACAACCTTTAGTGTCTTCGAGTTACGCGCAGGGCGTGGCAAAGACAAATGTGGGTGTGGTCGAGCGCGTAACTCGAAAAGCGCGTAACTCGATGCGCGTAACTCGAAGCGCGTAACTCGAAGAATACCCGATCCCCTACTGAAGGGGGCTATCATTTATTACTTTATGGGGGGAGGGGTACAATATTGGGGGTCACGTTATTTTCGGAAGGTATATAGGGGGGTTGTTACTAATTGTATGCAGCTTTATAAGGGTTTAGTAATAAACTGGGCGAAATATAGGGGGGTCATGAATCAGAATTCGTCGTGTTTAAGAAAACCATTGGAGATTTACCGGCGTTTAGTAAATCTCTAAAGTTAAGGCCGTTCGTGGAAAATTAGTGCTTATTTTTTCCTGTCACATCACTTTAGTTGTTTTCTTTCCCTGGTCAAATAATATGAGAGAAATTCGTATAAAATAAGACATGTAAATCTCCAATGGTTTTCTTCGTAAACACGAATCGTCTATGAATTTTCTGCCGAAATTCCGAGCATGCGCAGTGCGTTTTTGACTCGTGTCTTCTGAACCAATAAAAATGAGGCTTGAAACAATACACTTCTGAACGCTAAAAACATTATAAATATATTTTGAATGCGTTACACTTTATTCCTTTTACATTTAGGTTCTTGGGAAGAAAAGGGTTATGGATTACTTGGTATTTATAAGCAAGACTGGGATTCCTTTGGTGGAGAGAACGTGGAAAAGTTCAGATACAGATGGGGTGGTGAGGACTGGGACCTATTGGACAGGTTTGTTCTATGACGTCACATTAAAACTTTTGTTTTAACGCTAAGAATCATGGTCGTGAGAGAGGGACAAGACAACAACAACACACACACACACACACACACAAAATCTTAAAACTTTAATAGAAAAATAATTAGCCGCCAAATACAAAATATATGACGATTGTACTTTCAATTTTCTAAGATTAAACAGAGTTTGACTCTGACTTAATTAATAACTTTTTTACTTCAAGACGTTTCGACTGTGAACAGACGAAACTACAGTCTTCATATCAGAGCTATCAGTTCAGCTGCAAAGTAAAATTAGTCCAAATTCTCCCTTGTGTTAAGCGAACCTCACGGAAGAGCCCCGACGGGGAGTGATGGTTGTAAAAAATATGGTGTTTTTTTTCACCATTCTCCCCCCCCCCTCCCCCCTATAGACCCCTTGCAGCACGTCGGAATGCTGCTTAATTTGGAGGACAAAATAGGTTCCAGATATAGGCTCAGGAGATTGAAATTATTTGCAAATTTCTAATACATTTGAAAGTTTGTAACTCTGTTTCTTTCCATTTAAACCTGTTCAAACTTGCTTTGCTTTCAAATGATAAAACTTTTTTGCTAATTAGATTAAAATCAAAACTCGTCCCCAGTCCCTTGCTCGTTTCTGAAATGGCCTATTCAATATTATGATATTTGCATTGGAAAATGTCCTCGTGACTTACACATTTTCCAATGCAGTCGGGGGCCACTTGAACTAAAGTGAAGGCCCATTACCAGTACGGATGCAGCTATGAATTAATGAAGCTATGTTGCTCCTTCAAGGCTAAGCCGCTAATTTATATATTTTTTCCTACTTCAGGGTATTGAATGCCAAGATAGAAACTGAGAGATTTAAATGGCAAAAACTCTTCCATTTTCCACATGCTAAGAAAGGTGCCTCAGTGGTACAAGAAAAAACAATAGACTACGTTATAAATAAAGAACCATTTTGACGACCAACGTGGTGGTGGACTTTGTACCTATATCAAAGATACATTGGACTTCCTGGACTTAAAAGATCTCTCTGACCCTGCATTTGAAACACAATGGTTCTTATTAAAACCTAAAAGACTTCCAAGAGGAATCAACTCAATCATAATGACAAGTGTTTATCATCCTCCACAAAACAACGACCTTGAATTGAGGAAACATCTATTCCAGTCCCTAGACATTGCTCTCGCTAAATTCCCTAATTCAGGAGTTGTCTTGTTGGGAGACTTCAACGAGTTTAACCCTGGATCCCTAACCTCATCCTTCAACCTTAAACAAGTGGTAAAGAAACCTACTCGTGGTAGTAATATCCTTGATAAAATCTACACTACTCTTTCAAATCACTACATCGATGCCACGATTCTCCCATGTATAGGTCAGTCTGATCATTCAAGTGTTTTCCTCAGCCCTGCAACGCAGAATCCTACACCGTGTACTCCTGTCTACACTACTAAGAGAGACTGCCGACCTGCAAACAGACAAGCTCTTTCTACCACTTTGTCCAAAGTCAACTGGACTCCCCTTTACCACACAGCTGCAGTAGAGGACCAGTTCGCTCTCTTCTCAAATATAACATCCTCTGCTATTGACACCCATCTTCCTCTGCGCATGATAAAGTTCCATCCTAAAGACAAACCCTGGATTACCGCAGATATCAAGAATCTTATCTCTAAAAGACAAAAGGCTTGGTCGACTGGTAATACTCTTAAGTACAACTTCTCCCGCAACAAAGTAAGAAAATTATGTAAATCTGCCCGCAAGTCCTTTTACGATGAAAAAATCCTCAATACCCGAGAACCAAACCCGAAAAAATGGTGGAACAACATCAAGACTATTTCTGGCATGTCCAAATCGGAACCTCTTTCAAGCATCTTCCATAATGGTGAGTTCAAAAGAGGTTCTGAACTTGCTGATCTGATTGCAGAATCCTTTTGCAATGTCTCAAACAGCTTGCCTCCACTTCAGTTCAACAAGCTTCCCATCACTTCTGTTCCCGATGAATATATAATATCACCTCGTCAAGTTGAATTGGAATTGGAAAAAATTAATCTTCAGAAAGCAACCGGTCCCGATGACATCTCTAACTGGGTACTGAAGACTTCTGCGCCTCTGATTGCTGGTCCAATACGCTCGATCTTTAACGCTAGCATTGCATAAAGCCGCGTTCCAGTACTCTGGAAATCTGCTGATGTTCTCCCTCTACCCAAGATATCTAATCCAAAATCTGTTGACAGTGACCTCAGACCTATCTCTCTCACACCTGTTCTGAGTAAACTACTAGAAGGTTTTGTTTTCCGTTGGCTTTTTAACCACATCAAATCATCAATCGACCCTTTCCAGTTTGGAAATATCAAGAATTGTTCTACTACACATGCTCTTATCCATCTGATCCATCAATGGCTAGCAGCATTGGACGACCCTGGCTCAACTATCAGATGCTGCATGATTGATTTCTCCAAGGCCTTCGATCGCATTGACCATAACATTCTACTTCGGAAGTTACAAATGCTTGATACTCCTCCTATTTTGTTGAACTGGTGTGCTGATTTCTTACATGACCGGTATTTACGTGTTAAGCTTGGCTGGAATAAATCATCTTGGCGATCAATCAACGCTGGTGTCCCACAAGGTACAAAACTTGGCCCCCTTTTCTTTCTCGTGATGATCAATGACTTGCAAACTAATCTTCCATTATACAAATATGTCGACGACTGTACGGTTTATGAAATCGTTTCAAGATCTTCTCCGAACTCAACGCTTCAAGCTAACATTGACTCTATTACCGACTGCACTGACCGCAATAACATGCGTTTGAATGTCTCTAAAACTAAAGAATTACGTGTATCCTTCCTTAAAGACCCCCTGGCATTTGACAACCTTTCTTCCACTAGTGCCGACATTGAGATTGTAGAAGATTTTAAACTCTTGGGAGTAGTAATCTCATCAAACCTCACCTGGAACGCACACGTTAACTACATATGTACCAAAGCAAGTAAACGGCTGTACGCTCTGAGAATTCTCAAGCGGTCTGGTGCCCCAGCCAAAGATCTGATAACTGTTTTTTGTTCATTTATTCGCCCTATTTTAGAATACGCTTGTCCCGTATGGCACTTCTCTCTTTCACAAACTCTCTCTGACCAAATCGAGCACATTCAAAAACGTGCATTGAAGATTGCCTTTCCTCAGACGTCATATGCTGCTACACTGAAGCACGTGCACGTTGACCTGCCTACACTGTACCAACGAAGAGAAGATCAGTGCCTAATCCTTTATAAAAAATCTCACCAACACCCAGATAACAAGATTGGAAAACTTCTCCCATTGGCCACCTCCCACAACTACAGTCTAAGAAATCCACGAAAATTCCCGTTGTACAAATGCAGGACTGAACGTTATAAGAACAGTTTTATTCCTAAATGCGTTAGCATCTGGGATAAACCGCAATAGATTAATGTCTCATATTTACAACTTGTATATAGCAGTTATCCTTCAATATTATCTCTTATAATATGTTGTAAAATCACGTTTTTTAAATTCACACGAATTTACAAAGTGATCAATAAACCTATTCTATTCTATTCGAAATTAAAGATTTTTATGGTTACAATGATTCCAAGAGCCTTTATCTAGGGAATGTAAATATTTTATTAGGAGGGGGAGGGGGTGGGGCTTCAGAGGCGAGGGTCATCAGTGAAAAATTGAGCTTTTTGTGGAGGGCCAAACCTTTTGATTTTGATTTTGACGAAAGCAAGGGATGTCAACTTAATAGGAAGGTCATGAATTACTACTGAGTGAAAATGGGAAGGAAACAACCATTTTTAAAAAGTTTACTGTGAGCCCAATACTCCAGTTTCACATTCGATGGAAACCGCTGTTTTTGAAGACCACCATCTATTCAAAGGCACCATTAAAAGTCCGTGGGATTGGTATTATTCAACTTGCACATTCTTTACATTACAGTTGGCTGTTGCTAATGATTTGCATAAGTCAACCGTAATGTAAAGAATGTGTAAGTTGAACAAGGCACGAGTCTGTGGTCTTCAAAAACAGCGGTTACAATCGAATGTGAAACTGGAGTATTCAGATATGTGCTAGACGAAAAATAATCTGAAAAATTTATCATTTATTGGAGGAAAAAAAGGATTAGACTATATAATTATAAGAAAGTTTAATAAATAATACAAGTGACCAGAAAAATCAAGCAAAAATACAGTAGATTATATTTTCCCCCAATATCCCTTAGTTTTTCTATATAATTCCACTATTAGTATGGTAACCGCGCCAGCAGATCTGAAATAGACACGTAGAAATGACGTCACTGCAAAACTGAGGTGTCATGAAGCCTGCGAAAATTGACTTATACAAGTTTATATCCGAGATAAATCATGATTTTTTCAGGAGAGGTTTTTGTTATTTTGTATACATTTACTATGTTATTCATTATTGAGTGGGAAAATAAGATAAAGAAATAACCTTTTCCCGAGTTGCCGGGCTACTAAGAATGGCACCTCAGTTTTGCAAATTTTCTCGATTCTAATTGGCTAGTATTTTTTCGCCTGGGTGTGTTGAAAGATGTAGAAATAGGTCTAAAATGTATGTATTGTAAATCATTGTGATACCTACTTTTCGCCCTGAAGATGCACTAGAAGTGCGAAAGCTTGGCAACTGAATAAATATTAAATGATCGCGGAAGAAACAATCGTATACATCATGTAGAAATATGTTCTACAACATGAGAAATTTTTTTTACAAAATTTCATTCGCAGTCAATAATTGTAATACATTCTACAAGCAAACCTAACTACATTTTTCTTATTTATATCCAATGTTAAATAAAAACTAATTCATTTATTTTATTCTGATTCCTAAGTATTAATAATTTTCAGTTTTCTCAAGTTGAAATAATTTGGTATTTTTTTCCTTAAGGATTTCCTTGAATGTATACAGTTCATGATCGCTAAGCACAGGCAGCCCAAGCAATACATCAACTTGTGGTGCGTACAAACAGATTTACAGTGAATCAAAAGAGAGCATAAATAAGAAAGGGAAACTTCTTAAAATCGCGCGCGCCATGTGAATTCCTGGTTGGGCTATTTTTAGCATTCGCATAAAGTCATTTTTCGCCTCACCCTACTCCAGTGCGTCAAAAATAGTGCTTCATCCAAACCAGGAAGTAGCGAAAGCATGTCAAGATGTATGGGGAAAAACAAATTACACGTCTTTTTGAGTGGTCCACAGCCTCAGTCGTGTTTTATCAAAAAACAGAACAGAACATAACCAATCCTGATCTATTTGCTTTATATAATAGATTTTACCGAAAAAAGTGAGAAAAATCGACGAAAAATATGTTATTTTTGAGTGCGCAATATTTTTTTTTCGTCTAATAAATTCACTGAAGAAACTGTTCATATACACCACAAATGTATTGCTTGGGCTGCCTGTGTGCCAAGTTCACCATATGTTAACATCACAATTATTTGTTTCTCTTGTAAATCTTTTTGACAAATTCCAGGAAGATTGCGTTGGGAAGGTGATTCGATTTCTTGGATATAAGATCAAGAATTCGTTGATAGCTTTCTTCCTCGTATTCATGGAAAACCTGCTTGAGGTTTAGGGTATGGTAAAGGTCTTTAATCTTGGATGATGCTTGCACATCGTTGATACCATAATTTTGCTTAAAAAATAAATTTCATGAATTAAAAGAGACTGAAAAGATTATTTTAGTAAATAAATGGAAAAAAAAAAGAACAAAGGAATTATTGATGAATGTCTGGTAGATAAAAATATTAACTAAAATTAAATAAATAAATGGTATTTAGCAGTGGAATCTCTACAGAGTAACGATTTGTCCACTGAAATTCCAATTGGAATTTAGAAGTTGATTTTTGCAGAGGAAGGAAAACAGGAAAACCTGGAGAAAAACTCTCAAAGCACAAGAGAGAACCAACAAGCAACTCTACTCACTTACGGCACCAAGCCTGGTGGGACTCGAACCCAGGTCGCATTGGTGAGAGGCGAGCGATTCCCAATAAAATATAGAATAAAATGGCTAACTGTCAGTGCATGCATGGCAAGAAATCAAATACCTTAATAATCTCCATCTGTTGAGGATTAATTCTTTCCAGGGCCTTCACGATTAACCAGGTACATTTGTTTTCTTCAATATCAGTCCCTACTTTACCCGTTACTTTTGGGTCACCAAAAGCATCTAAAATATCATCCTAAAAACAAAAAATATTCATTTGATTATAATGATAACATAAATAATAATGACAATTATAATAACATTTTAATACTAATAATGATAATAACAATAATAATAATAATAATAATACTAACAACAACAACAATAGTCGGCCAATAGTTGCCCAATGCTCAGCCATCTCACAACTGATAGTCAGGCAATGCACCGACAAGACATGGTCAATAGTGGGCCAACTTGCGCCTGAATGTCAGGTGATTGTCAACCAACATATGTCAGATGTCATAAAGTAAACCATTAATGACTATGACATTACTTTTTCTGAGCATTTTTATTTGCTGAGCAGTGGTCTCATTCTCTGCTATTATGAATTGATGGATATCATCAATTCTGTACAGTGATTAAGTGCTGTACGCACAATGATATCATTATTACCTGTATTTGGAAGAATTCTCCCATTTCAAAGAGAATAGCCTTAGCATTATCATGTGTTTCTTTGTCTGTTATGCCAGCCTGTTGATAATGGCCAAAAAAATTATGAGTACGATTTGCACCATGAGTAATGTACCAATGAATATGCACCATGAGTAATGTACCGATGTATATGCACCATGAGTAATGTACCAATGAATATGCACCATGAGTAATGTACCGATGAATATGCACCATGAGTAATGTACCAGTGAATATGCACCATGAGTAATGTACCGATGAATATGCACCATGAGTAATGTAACAGTGAATATGCACCATGAGTAATGTACCGATGAATATGCACCATGAGTAATGTACCAATGAATATGCACCATGAGTAATGTACCAATTAATATGCACCATGAGTAATGTACCAATGAATATGCACCATGAGTGATGTACCAATGAATATGCACCATGAGTAATATACCAATGAATATGCACCATGAGTAATGTACCAATGAATATGCACCATGAGTAATGTACCAATGAATATGCACCATGAGTAATGTACCAATGAATATGCACCATGAGTAATATACCAATGAATATGCACCATGAGTAATGTACCAATGAATATGCACCATGAGTAATGTACCAATGAATATGCACCATGAGTAATGTACCAATGAATATGCACCATGAGTAATGTACCATAGCCAATGAGTTATTAATTGTCATCAACATTTCAATCTTCAGTTCACTGTTTATGTAAACCAATCAGATAAGCTAGGCTGCTACGAGAAAGGATGACGATATATCAATATCAATATCAAACCTTACCATGTACATTGCTATAGCCACAGGAAGATAAAATGAGTAGAACGCTGTCTTGTACTTGACGATTACCTTGTATCTTCATCATTAAAATAAAAAGACATAAATATATATTATTTAAATTACAGATCAATTCCCTTTAACCAAGTGCTACAGTAACTAAGAAAAACTGGGATACTCAGAATTTTTTGTTTTCTTAAAATATATATTTCTAAATTATTCCATTCAGTATTTTTCTCCAATTCAAGATTTATTCAAATATCATTGTTACATTTCCTATTGCATTCAGTTTTCCATTCAGTAGCTTTCTTGCTGTTTCCCATTCAGTATCCCATTCATCCCATTCCATTTTGTTAATCAGTTTTATTCCCATTCAGTTCCAACTCAGGGATAAAACTGTTTGATACTTTTGTAAGACACGTCCTGGTGGTTCATAATCATTCCCATGTCAGGAACAAATAGTAGTCAAACTTAAGGACTGGTAATTTTAAAGTTTTTATATTTAACATTAGTTGTTCCTTCAGTTGAAATTCAACTACATGCTATCCCAAGGACACCAACGGTGCATGCCTTACGCCCCTCTCTCCATCAGTGCTCTGTTTTAAGAGTATTCAAAGCCGAAGCTTATAAGAAAGAAGTCGAAACCGACATGGAAATCCTGAGAATCAAACCTTAGCTCTGAAGGCCACACACTTACGAACTGAGTTACACCTCCTCATATTAATAGCACTAAAGATAAGATGTATAATCCATTACACATGTCTAAGTATGTACCTGTCTAAAGTAAAATTTTCAAAATTTTTGCCTGGTGTTGTAGTCAAGTCCAGAGATTGTCCAAGAGATGTGAGATACTCAACCTATTAGGAATGAACACAAGATGAAAGTAAATAAATGGGAAGTGGACGGCAGGGAGCTAGATGAGGGATTGCCATCCTTCTTTAGCAAGGGTGGATCTAGGGGCTGCGTTGGGTGGCTAGCCGACCACCTTACATTGATGTAGTAACACTGTAACTTTGTCTTAATATGTGTTTGTACTATCCCTTACCTCATGGAAGGGTTAAATAACATTGATGTAATAACACTGTTGTCCTATGTGTTTGTACCATCCCTTACCTCATGGAAGGGTTAAATAACATTGATGTAGTAACACTATTGTCTTATGTGTTTGTACCATCCCTTACCTCATGGAAGAGTTCAATAACATTGATGTAGTAACACTCTTGTCCTATGTGTTTGTACAATCCCTTACCTCATGGAAGAGTTCAATAATATTGATGTAGTAACACTCTTGTCTTATGTGTTTTTTCAGTAATATAAACACAGCCTGCTCTATCATGATGGAATCATTTATGGCTTTGTAGCCAACATCTGGCTGAAAGGGAATTTAAAACAAACCTTAACCTTCTCAATCCATATCAGACCCTTTTCATGTGACATCATGACCAAAGCAGCTCATTTTGGAAAACAAAAGAAAGTGTTGGGGTAACTATTGGGTTTTTTACTTTTCTGTGCAGTTTTGCGGTGTTCGAAGTCCCCTTACGCCCCCTTGTACCCTTATTCATGTGCCTTCTCATGTGCAACCATTAAACAAAGAAATTATACTCTAGGGAATGACATGAACAAAAATGGGAAAAATTATGCCCAAGGCAAAGAGGTTTCATTCAGGTTTCTTTCAGGGGGAGGCAAATTTGGTACTCAGGGGGGAGGGGGTAAGAATTGTGGCTTATCTTATTCTATCGTATCAAATTAGCACTAAACTTACCAGACATTTAAAAAAAAAAAAGCTCATATACTTTAAGCTCTGAATATCTGGTAAGTTTAGTGCTGATTTGATAAGATATAATAAAGTTTACAAATTTGTAAATTAAAGCATTTTGCCCTCCCTCACCCCCCTGAGTACCAAATTTCCCTCCCCTGAATGAAATGGAGGTGGGCCCATAGTTGAAATCAATCAGTTTGTCCTATGCTATCATTGTGCCAAGTTTAGTGTCTTTAACCAAAAGTGCACAATCCGACAATTTTTTTGGACCATATTGCTTGACTTGAGCAGAAGATAAACAAGCAAGATTGTGAAGCAAGATTCAAGTAATAACCTTTTTATGCCAACATGTTTTGCCCCTCCTCATCAACGACTGGTCCATAATATCATCAGCCATAAGAAAGAAGGCCTGAATCTATAAATTAAGGTAGAAAAAACATCACCCTAAAACACTAAAGACCCCGATTAACCAATAAAGGGAAAAGGCATTATACATGTACATACTGTAGGTTGACACATGTTGGTTATGCAATCAGCAATTCATCAACACATGGTCAATGCTTCACCAACCAATATATGGCCATGAAATGAAGCCATTTCACTGAATCTATCTGCATCAAGCTCTAAGGCATAATTTCATAATATTATTTAATAGATGTTTTCAAAAATCAATTTAGATCATATATATTTGCTGGATTTTGAATTCAATTAGCTCATAAAGGTCTTTGAATCTCATTATTTGCTCTAAACAGTGGTTTTAAAAACACTGTCTTTCTGTGCCTGCCAGCCAGAAAGAATTCTAATGGCAACTTACAACAGATTCAGCTGATGAATTAATTCTGCTCAAACAGGAAATGATAAATAAATTATAAATGGGATCAAAAGTAGCTGTGGTTGAATCCAAATAAATTATATACAGTAGTGGCTCTTCTTCCAAAGGATTAACAATTGAAATTTAAAAGTCGATTTTTTTGAAGGGGGGAAAAACCAGACAACTTGGAGAAAAACCCTTGAAGCACAGCAACCCTACAAGTTCATATAATATATAATACTGAGTCTGGGAATTGAACCTGATTTGCCTTGGTGAGAGGCAAGTGCTCTCATGCACCGGTACACTATCATTGACCAGTGAAACCAAGCAAACACTAGTACTGGCTGGACTCACCCATTCAATACACCATCCCAGAAGCATCGCTATATTGATCTGTTCTTCTGTAATCTCGTCTTCACTTATGATATGTCTAAGAGACCCAATCACTGACAAACCACGATTTCTTTTACCTTATCAAAAGAAACATTTTGTTAGCACTACCAGCGCTAAAAATAATGGCTGGTCAACCGACAATGTCTGGCCAAGAATCAGGGTCCCATCCTCAGGATCTCCATGTCTGTTTTGACTTCTCTATAATCCAATTCAGCTTTGAATACTCTTAAAACAGAGCACTGATGGAGAGAGAGGGGGTAAAGTGTGCACTGTCGACTTCCTGGGATACTAACCACATAGCTGAAGGAACTACTGGCATTAAATTTAGTTACGTTAGATTTACTTCATGAACATTAAGCAAAGTGCCATCAATGAAAACAATACTGTACTCACCTCCAGGCACATTGTATTCAAGAACCTGAAACAGAATATCACATACTGCAATTAATTAAATAATTACAAGCCTGTTGCTAGGCGTGGTTTGATGGTTCAAACGAACCCCCCTCTCCCCACTTTTTTTTTACCCCTTTCTAAGATCACAAATTTCTGCAAGAAAAGCTGGATAATGTAATAACTGAGATTGGTAGAAAAAATGAACCCATAGCTATTTTAAGGTCCTAGCGACAGGCCTGAAAAAATTATACAAACTCAAAAGTTCTAGATCAGTTCAATAATATAATATTCTATTAAGTATTATAAGAGCTATATTTATATTTAATATATTTATAACCAGTCTCAACTTTATTTGTTTTGATTCATATTTTTAATTTTCAAGGAAATTCATATCAATTCGAGAAATAATAAGGAATTTTCTAACATCCTTCCTTCAGAGGTACCATGTGTACTTGAATAAACGCTACCCCCGAATAAGCCCCCCCCTCGAATAAGCTCCGCATTTGAGACAAAATGTCAATAAGCCCCACCCCCCTAATAAGTGCCGCGGTCCTGAAAAAACGTTCTGTTAGTTTTCACACACTCAGATAGAAACTATACCATCAAATTAAAAGAAAACATTTCTTTGTCATGTCCAAGTTTTAAATAAGAGACACCCTCGAATAAGCGCCATATTTCAGGCACGAAAAATTTGAGTAAATAATTATGGTATATCTATATTGCTCAGTCTTAGCCTCAATATTGTGCATAAATTATTCAGCAAGGGGAGAAAAACCCGTAGAATTCTAAAGCAATGGTATTGTTCATTTGTTTACATTCCTCACCTCATTGCCACGGCTGTTAGCAATACCCGACGTAACTTATTGATAAAAATTGATTAAAAATTTGCAATTGATAAGATTGATGATAATTGATTTCAATTTACTAACTGATTATCAATTGGTATCAGCAATTGATAACAATTGATACTCACTCAGATTTTTCCCATTATCAATTGTTATCAATTGCAATCACCTGCTATTAAAATTTTGCTATTATCAACTGTTTATCAAATTATTATCAATTGCTGAACTCACTGAACTTTTGACTGAACTTTTGACTATCAAACTTGATATCAATTGTTATCAATTGAAGCTAATTATCAGTTTTATCAATTAGTTACGTCGGGAGTAATAGTAAAGAAAAAATATATATATTACATGCTATAATTGAGGCTAAGACTCCAGAGCAAAACAGAACTCGAAACTGAAGTATTGAGTACGACACAAAACACGATTTTAACGATTCTGGGAGTTTGAACAGTAGCATAAACTTCGGATTTCAATCATATGATTGAAGTTTATTTTTAAAGTGGTTTTATATATATATTCGACACGTACAAACCTCTTTGAGTCTGGCAGTTGCTTCACTGATTTCCAAATCTTGAAATTCACTCTCCTCCATCAAGTCGTTCACGAATTTAGGAAAAGCCTTGTCAAATCTTTCAACATCGTCTGCCATGATTTTCATACGCTTTGCTTGCCTGTCTATGTCACTCATTATGCACTTTAGATAGCAAATTTGGCAAGAGAATAAATATTTTTAATAAAAAAGAATTTGACTTCCTTATGCCTTGGGATTTGGGATTACACAGAACGATATCAGGCAGGCGTTTCTCGATATACCGAGTGGGACTTGGGATCGAGTAAATTTGTTAAGGTGGCTGTGGACAGCGATTATTTTGGAGGCATGATGGGAGAGGGAGTTCTTGAAAAAATTTGAATCTCTTGATCAGGATCAGCTGATCTGTCTCAGCTTAGTGGGAAATTAAATTAATGTTAAATACAGAAAACCCCTTCCCGGCTGGCAGTCCCTAGCTTATATTTTACAGCCATCACTCCTTGTAAGCGGGCTCTTCTGATGTTAGGTTCGCTCCATGCATACACTACCACTCCCGGGGGGGGGGGGGGGGGGGCAAGGGGGTTCTCCCTTTGTCCTTAAGTGGTAGGGGTTATCGGTGGTCGATTTTGAAAACGACTCCTAAACGTACTCATAAATTAAAAGAGCTGTTAAAGCCTTGTTGATATCAACCCCTAAAAGGTATGACTTTATATCAGTATTTTTTTAAATTTAAATCTTACAAATAAACACTGCGGTGCATCAAACACTTTGTTTCTCTAGAGATTTGCAAAGCATCGTCATAATTATAGTCAATAATAATGCTGTTTCTTCTGTTCATGTTTGTTCAATAAAGAAAATAAATAATAAATGACCCTTAAAGGTACAGAGTCATGTAATGGACTTTTGAGCCCGAACCCCTAACAGGTTCAAACAGGAAATATTTTCAACCCTAAACGGGATCGAGCACCGATCACCCAAACCACTTGGACAAAGAGAGTACCCCCCGCCCCCCTTATCCCACGGCTACCACTGCATTCATAACGGTGATTTCACTTCTCTGGCCAAAGACCTAGGATAAGCCAAACAATTTTTTTTGTAGCTCAATGTTTCCTAGTTCCAGCTTTTGGCTTGATTTACAACAGCTTTTGCTCAAAAATAAAACTCATCCATGCAAAGATTCACCAAATACCTTTTAGAAAAAGCATATTTTCATCATTGATGGTGGAAAATATATCATTGTGCCAAGAGATATGTAATAGAACACACTTGAAAATGTTCGCTTTGATAAATAGTGCATTGCGCTTCTAGATTCCAGATCAGATCTAGATTCCTGGTTGTTTACAAAACAAAACACTCAACTCACATATTGATTTTTATGGGGGGGGAACCAGTAAAAAACCCTCATGGCAAGGGAGAACATTAATTAACACATCAAAAAACTCAACTCACATATACGATTCAGTCGAAACTTGAACCCATGATTGACCTACACAGCAGCGAGACATGTATACTACAGTCCAGCTGTGCTGTAACAGTGCAATGCCACCCATTACAATTAAGGCCAAGAAGCACAAGATTGTGTGGGCTTAGATTGGAAAATACAGCAGACTGGTGAAAATAAGTCTAAAAGCTTGTCTTGACGCTTTAATTCACATAAGTTTGATGTAACAGGGGGATTAAAAAAGTACTACACGACACAACTTTTACCTAATGCTTTTTAATAATTATAAAAACTTGATATTTACAAAATATAAAACCCTTATCTGATAATAATTATTAAGGGCCTTTACAGCTAGTAACTGTGCTTGTATAGAACATGATCTTTTGAGAATTAAGTCCAAGTGGCCCCACCCTGTCTGCAGAAAAATTCTTGATGATCAACGTCAATACATGCATAGTAGGGCTTTTGTACAAGTGTGTGAAACATGGAAAACAAATTGAAAATATTCATTGATGTTGATCAAGTCTCAAGAATTTAACTTGGTTTTTAGTTCTTTTTTCTTAATGACACTCATCTTGGGTATCGGCAATATAAAGCTAGTGAAGGGCAGTATTTCATTGATGCACAGGACAGTTTTTCTTAAAAATTCCAAGCTTCTCAGAATGAGAAATACAGTTCTATGACCAAACATAAATTAAAGGCAACAGCTGTAAACGATAGAGATTCCGTATGAGTGTGAAAAGTCATGGCACAAAGCATATTACAGGATAGCACTGACACGACAATAAATGTTTTCATACACAGCACTGACACAGAAGGTGTGGTCCATGCCATAAGTTGTTCACAGTCATATGAAAACTGCTTGATTATATCACACTATAGCATCATCCCCCTATCACTATATACACTACTATGTATACATATTTCTCTACTTTGGTAATGACTATTGTATGTATATTTACACAAAAATGTGCATGACAAACTACAATGCTAGAGTGATTACAATAAACCCGTTCAACAAAATCTGTTAGTCAAAGTCTACGACTATCTGCTAGCGTTTATTAGTGTGTATTAGCCTAGTGTAACTAGCTCATGTGTGAAGACTACAACTTTATTGGTTAAATTTAGCAAGATGAAATAACGGTCTCATTCTACTGAAAAACAATATTTTTACTGCTTTTTTTTGCTTTACAAATTTTAAACTGTAAATAAGTAATTCATTCCGTGTAAAAGATTGAATTAAAGCTTTGCCGTTTTGCCTTCTACAATCTTTCCAGTTATCCGACTTAAAAATTGAAATACATATAAATGTCAATAAACATGTATAGACTACATTCATTTGTTGTCTGTTTAATAATTTTTGTTTTAGACTATTTGTAGTCTACTTAGAGTCTATTAGCTAGTACTTGTGATTAAAAGTGTGTATTAGTCTAGTAATTGTTGAACGGGTTTATTGCAATCACTCTAACTGTGCAATCAGAATTTATGGTTTGCTGCATGCTGCTAGAGAATTCTTTGAATTACCGAGTCTTTGGTTTGCTGTTTTCACCAGAGTTCTAAAGACTATAAAACAATAGCATTATACAATAATTATGTTTTGTAGTTTTCCATAGATAGAAATTCCAAATCAGAATTGTGGTTCGAGTTTCATCTAGTACATGTACCATGCATCTTTACAGTCAAATACTTATACATTTGTACTTGTTTCTACGAAGGTTCAAAGATTCAGTTTCGTTTTTGAAGCTTGATTTCAATCTAATTTTGAAGATTGCATTAATGAAATTTGATTGGTAATTTATGTTTTTGAAATTAATACCTTGGAATTTCTTTGGTAACAAGCCAGAATTGCAGAGTGAGTTTGACTGTAAAAGAATATTATCTGTAAATGTAGTACACTGTCTGTGATCTATGAAGGGATTATATATATGACATTAAGACAAGTATAACACTATAAATCTATATATCACCCATTCCAAGGTTGAGGAAAAAACTGGGTCGAGTTGGCATTGCAGTGCACTGTGGGAATGTTTTAGGGGACAAAATAGATACAATCTTGGAAATATCACCTAAAAGTCCCACAATGCATTGCAATGCCAATTAACCCAGTTTTTTTGTCAACCTCAGAATAGCTAATAGTCTACAATTTATAATTAGAGGCTTTGCAACTGACTATAACTTCATGGTAGTGAACCACGTACAGTAATATATAACTATGCAAGTACGACGTGAAGTTTGTTTCTCATACTTATTATTTTAGAGCTTATACAGCTACAGCTAACAGAAAACTGATAAATATGATAAGGAAGATCTGTTTTAGTTTGTAACAAGTACCAACAAACTTTCAAACTGTTCTGCAACACACTTATTCCTACAACTTACAGCAATGATTACATTGATTGCATGATTAACAACTAATAATAATCAAATACCATGCAAGATAATCATACAACAAACTATTACAGAACATAAACCAAAATAAACTTTAAACCATGTAAAATATAACATAACCTTAAGCTTGAACTTGTGTTTGGAATTATTTATCTTAACCATTGTCAACATTAATATTACAGCTGATCAAAATAAAAATACATTGAAAAGCAGGTTAGAATGTTCCACAATGTTCAAAAATATTTGAATTACTGGCTTAATAATTATTTATCTTGTGAAAATAAAATGATATGCTTATGAGATCTTTTTACTCATGATTAAGTTTTATAATATTATATATTATATTATAGTCAGTACAAAAGTACATGGTATATGGCATGCATTGATGATTAAATGTGTATTATATACATGAAATCACAACACACACAAACACAGTCGACTAGATAAATGATCATAGAAAAACATTAAAAATGTTTCAATAATCACCATACTCTTTTCATACTCACACTACACCACACACACATACCTCCCATTCTAGCCTGAGAAAACAGACGTCCTTTTGCTCCTTGTCCCCCTGTGAAACTAATTTCGAAGTTAGTTTCGCGGGGGATGAGGAGCAAAAGGACGTCTGTTTTCTCAGGCTACTACCATTCAGTCCATTAGTATTATCAAACTTTAAGCTATTTTCCTCTCAGCACTATCTTACTTACTCACTTATGTCCTCCAAACTGCATATTTTTACAGCCTAGTAAATTATTTCCTTTTGGTTCTCAGAAAGAAAAGACTTTTCTCCATCACTACCCAAGGGATGGGACAGGCCACATATCCCGATTATTTACTACAATATTACATGAATTACAATATACGACATAGACCCCTTTCATGTGACGTCAAAACAGCTCAATTTGGAGGACAAAACAAAAGGGTTTCAATCTCCTGAGAATTGGAATCTATTGTTTTGTCCTCCAAATTGAGCTGCATTCCGATTTGCTTCAAGGGGTCTATTGCATAAAAAGATAGCTGTTAAAAACGTTCTCAATCTCTTTCTTCAAATTAGAAGCCTCGCAAACCTTCCTCCTTTTGCACATTCATCCATGCCACTCTAACTCAGTTTTTTGATTTTGCTTATAATTATTTTCTATAAATTGAATCATACTTAATTTATTAAAAATATTTTTCAGTACTTTGATTAACTTAGTAAATGATTTAACTTTTTTGAAAAGCTATGAACACATGCCAAACCCATCCCATAATTACATTTTATATAAATTTACCAAACCATGGGCACTAACTAAAGTGCAGGAATCATTTAAAACTTTAACTCAAGCCACAGTAGGAGCACTGAATTGTAAAGTTCTTGCTGCAGTTCTGTAGCTTGCAATAAAATTCTTTGCTTGCTCTGTGACAAATTGCTGGTCTGGAGTCTTTCCACAAGCTACTTGTTCCCATGTAGTGTCAACCTGAGAACAGAGACATTGAAATAAGATAAGGTCCTCTATATACAGTATAAACATAGGTACACAAGTCTCGTACTTCCTTTAGTTGAGCTGGTTTAATTTCTATACTGTAAACTGCAGTTCTAATGCACTTGTAAAGTTATACATAGCTTATATAGCTTGCTTAAGCAAATAAAGACAACTAAATCATTCTTCTTCTCACCAACAAATCAGGGACTGTTGTTCAGACTTACCCCTACTTGACATTTTCTTGGAGTTTCTTGAAACTGTAGAGGTCTCATTGGATTCTTCTTGTTTTTCTACAATAGTCAAAATAAAGCATTTATTTCAAATCGATAAAAAACATTAAGTGCTTATAACCTTGTACCCATCTATACTTTCCCTAGTTTTGCATTTGACAGTATCCAGTTTTTCCGCACAAGAGTTTTTCTGCACTTGTCTTTTTGGACAAATCTAATTTATGTCCTTTCGCACCAGTATTAAGTCTTTTCGCACAGGGATAAGAACATAAAAATCTTTGCTTGTTTGCCAAAATCTTGACTTAAAAATCAACTACTAACTCTACCATACTGATATTTTTGATTAATGGTAACTAGCCTGGCCTATTGCCAATTTTCTGGTTGTGACTTATGTCTCTATCAGCACATAGCTCAATAAAAACAGTTTAATCATTAATCATATCCATTTTGAAATCATTAGCAAATCCTGCAATCTGATTGGCTACAAAGTGTGCAATTTAAGCATTAATTGCACTATTTTGAATCATTAATTGCATCATTTTGTCAAACAATCACTTTTGAAGCTACATATAACTGTTGAGTATTTTAATATATTAAGTTTCAAAATGGAAATGATTAATAGGTAATAGAACTGAGTGTCTTGCAATTTTGGGCAGAAATCACACTCGTGATTAACAAATTGCACTCCCGCTGCGCGGTCGTGCAATTTTGTAATCACTCTTGCGATTTCAGCCCAAATTGCACTCAACTCAGTTCTATTACCATTATTAATCATCTAACTTTAATCATCATTCACATCTTTTACAACAACATTGGCACTGTTGAGTATGAAATAAAAAAAATTACAGTCTGTAATGAACTTACCAACATGTCACTGCAGAGGTTGGTGCTGGGTGTCACAAATGGGTTTTGTTTGCAGAAAACTTCACTTGGCTTGACAATAGTAGGGTCTTGTGTTGGTGACATTAACAGAGATGTCTGTGCAATGCCAGAGTCATCCTTCAAGAAAATTTGAATTTACTTGAATGATTATAAAACAATGGTTCCAAGTCGAGACTGAACTCGATTCTTTTTTTTTTTATATCAAGGCCAATGTCAACTTGGAACCATTGTTTCCTGATTATTCAAG
This sequence comes from Anthopleura xanthogrammica, assembly GCA_964019055.1. Lineage (NCBI taxonomy): Eukaryota > Metazoa > Cnidaria > Anthozoa > Actiniaria > Actiniidae > Anthopleura > Anthopleura xanthogrammica. Next base: position 4,853,476 of record OZ025218.1, on the reverse strand, counting down.
CAAATTTGGTCTTTTTCACTCAAAATTATGAGTACTGGTACAAATTCAAGATTCAATTCAACTAAAATTAATTATGATAAAACTACAATATCCAAGCAATTTAAGTCTTACAGAGCAAACATCAATAAAGCTTTCAAAATTACCATGATGTCTGTTTTGCCAGATATAATGCTTGTAACATTTGTTGTACTGTTTTCTTCCACAGAAGAGAGTTCCTCTCTGATACTGAACAGTGATGTGACAAGTTCCACATTTTCATCTTCTATACTCCTGCAAAGAGATTTGCGTGCTTTAGCTACCGGTTTCTTGCTGGCTGAAGATGTGATGGAAACTCCACTCTCCTCGGCCTCCTTCTTAATTATTTCACTGAAATCTTCATCAAAATGTGCCGGGGTCTGTAGAAAATATAGTGGTTGTCGCTGTTAGTATTCAAGATTATGGTCACTGAATAAAAAGTCTATCAACTTACATGTGCCATCTTTGTTTCATTGAGGATTTTCAAAGCATTTTTGAAAGGAGTTGGTGTCCTTGGAGACATATGCAGCCATGATCTTCGTATGCTTGGTGTACGGTAATTGTCGTCATTATTATTTGCATCACTCACAACTGGTGTATTAAGAGTGGTGCTAGTAGAGGTTGACACTGCCTTCTGCTCGGTTGGAGTTGATGTAATGATCTTGTTTGAGCCAGGGGAATTTAAAAACTGAGATGGTGAAAATGGCAACGACTTTATTGGGGTGCAACTCTTTGGGCTGCTAAAAATGCTGTCCTGTGATTGTGTGATATTGGTAACTGAGGCACTGGTTGTTGATTCATTTATGTCTGAAACCTAAAAATGAAATTACAAAACAATAAAATCCCTAAATTCAGTTCCATCAGTCTTGTTATAAATCAAGCTAGAAGTTCAAAACCATCAAGTTATAATGATAAGTAGTTATTTTATGCTTTTCGTGAGGTTTCATAAATTTTGGCAACTAACCTAAGGTAAATTTTGTATGTAAACAATTATATAGGCGCACAGTGCAATTGTAGTTGACTAAGATGCTTTAAACAACATGTAAAAAAAATTATACTTGAAACTAATTGAAACTATACTTGTCTGATTTTTCAGACGTTATTTTTTTGTTAGGGTTAAAGAGCAAATAGTATTTGCATTTGATATTCTCAAAACTGTCATGAATAATGCAACCAACCTTTCTCTTTTTTCCTCTTCTTAAAATCGTCGGTGGTGTGCTAAATCGTGATTGTAACACTGGTGAAGTGATTGGAATCAAGGACCTTTAAAAACAATCGAGAATTAGCTAATGACATTTTCTTAGTGAGAAATGTAGTCTCAAGGTCAGGGCCAGTCCCAACTGTAATACTTATATCCTATGTAATTAAGTATAATGATGTACAACAGGGCTCGAAATAACGGTGGAAAATCAGCAGTAAAGTTTAGGTCCCAAACAATCAAAATTAATATTGATTTTAGTGAAATGTTATATGCTTAAATACTGAAGCTATCAAACACACATGTTTGAAGACCTTTCCACAGCAAAAATTATTAACTTAATGAAAATTACCATTGGTTAATAAATTATGAATCATTTAAATCTAAAAATTGGCAATGACCGGTCAAGAATGTATTGGGCCAAACATTTTGCCCGGCATATGGCCGGATATTATTTCCAGCCCTGTATCTGACATTGTCCAGCTAGAATTGGAATTTGTCTGATCAAATCTTTGCCTCGGCAGTCATTTTTTTACCAGTAACTTTGAGCCAGAAACAAGGCACAACAGAGCTAAAACTTAATTGGCTGTTTGCCATGACCAGCAAGTGACCACCCATTGTTTTTAGCCGTGTAAACAAGCCAATGCTCACCCATCTGAGTTAATTCCATCAATTGTATTTCCATCAAACCTGTACCCTGAAACAAAAACAAGAAAATACTTATTAGAATCTAAAGTCATAAAAGAAAAACTGAAACATGTAGTTGTTTCTTTTACCTCTTGCACCAGGTGACGTCAGTTTTGAGATGGCATTGCTCTTTCCCATTCCTCCACCATTTTCAAAGGTGCTCAGGTCACCCCATGTTGAAGGATCCGAGTCCAACAAACTCTGTGACAATATGTAGCTCCTAAATGGAGAAACCATCCCAGGGTGTTCTTCGCCTCCTTTATTTTTAATACCAGTTTGGTTTATAGACTGCTTGGGTCTGATGTTTGTTAGGGTATCTGTTGGGTTTGTGAGACCAACTTGCAATATATCTCGGGTAGCATTTCCACGTGCAACAACTACTGTAGTTGGTGATGCAACTGACATGCCAACAGGGAAGTTGTTTATGTTTTGCTGCTGTTCTGTGTCTCTGTAAATAACATCATGCTTTCTTCTCTCTGAATATAGTTTGAAACAAGATAAAAATACAGTAAGAGATGGTAATACACAGGTTTATTGAAGACAAATATGGCCACAGAATGGCAAGAGAAGAAAGACAGCTGATGCTTACATTGGCATTATTTGTAGGTTTTTTATGTTTTCATGAAAAAAACATGCTTGCACTACTATCTAGACCCCTTGCACTTGACATCAAAGCAACTCAATTTTGAGGACAAAACAAAAGAATTTCGATCTCCTGAGAATTGAAACCTATACTATTCTGTCCTCCAAATTGAACTGCATCCCGAAAAGCTGCAAGGGGTCTACAAAAGCATATAAATATTCTAGTCAATTGTAGCCATGCATCAACGAAATATTCTTTCCATTTATTCTTAATTTTAAACCACTCAATTACCTTTTTTGGCTGATAAAGGTCTTCCATGCAAATGCCTTGGTTTTTCCGCCTAAGAAAGATATAACCCACATTGTTAATGAGCGCCTAATGTTTGAGCAAATTCCAAGATATCTTATGACATTTATCTTGAAGAGAATACATATTAATCAAAATTCTTTTACTCACGCTGTATCGGTTCTTCTTATAGTGATCAAAACCAAACGACTCAACTCGCCGTCTCATGGTAGAATTCCAGTGATTCTTGATAGCATTATCAGTTCTAAAAAGGGACGTAAAATTGGTGATTACATTTTTGATTTAAAAAAACAAAATTTTTAGTAAAAAAGTAAAAAAATACTCTTAAAATCTAAATCTTTGATGCTCATGAAAGGTTTAGCACAGACCTTTGAAATATAGACATGACAGCCAGTAATTAAATTCATATATTTTAAGTTCAGTTACATGTATATATTCAAGTACAAATATCTGCGTAGAGAGTGCAGTTTTTACTCTAAAATGAGCTGACTATTTGGTGTAACATGTATACATGTATGTCATAAAGTTGTTGCTGTTACAGTACACACCTTCCAGGAATGACTTTTGCAATTTCAGCCCATTTATTACCCAGTTTCTTGTGTGCTTCATATATCATTCTGTCTTCTTCTTCTGTCCAAGCTGATTTCTTGATGTGAGGGTTGAGATGATTGTGCCACCTAAGTCAAGAGAGAAACATGGGGTTATTTAAAAAACCTTCAAATTTCATTGATACCCTGAAACAACCTCTATAGGCTGATCAAAGTCAAGGCACGGCTGACTCACAGATTGAACCAGAATTTTGCTTGTTAGGTTTTGCAGAAGGAAAACCAGAGAAAGCAGTCAAATCAAACAAACAAACATTGCAGCTACATTAAGCATCCAAGTGCACTACCACTATATATGTATGCACTCCTTGATCCCCAATCCCTGGGCAAAGACATGTAAAATCTTGTCTCTCCAATCTGGTCCTTTAATCAAGTTTATAAGATCACAAAAATTAATCCAGGAAACAACCCCTAACATTTTTGAATACCTTTCTCTACACTGTTTTCCAATCCTTCCATTCAGATGTTGAGCAATAAGTGACCATTTCTTTGGCCCATACTTTTCAACCAGTTCAACTACTTTCTCGTCCTCCTGTAAAATGTTTAATAAATAAATAATATCAGTCATTAAGTAAATCAGTGCAATGAAACAGCAGACTTGGGGTGAGTATGAAACTGCAACATTGCTGCAATTATTGCAACATGATAATTGTTGCACTTCATATCATACAAGGGGCCAAAGATTGCAGTGTCAACTACTGGTAAACTCTGTGCCATTAATAAAAAAACTTGTAAGACCTTTTCTTCATCTTCTTCTTTATCCTTTTTGAAAAGTAATATTTTAAACCTTAAAATTTTATCAGTACCCCAAAACAATTGCATTAAGAGTTTAGCATGTTAGTATTTATGAAGGGAGGAAAACCAGAAAACCTGGAGAAAAACCCTTGAATTGAAGGAGCAACCTAACAAACTCTACTCATATCTAATTCGAATCAAATCCAAGATCCCAGTAGAGAGGGGAGTGCACTAGAAACCACGGGCACTACGCCACACTTGATTAAACTACTAAAATATTGATTTTTATCAGAGAAATTAAGCATCCTTTATAATAAAGCATAAGTTATATTTTCCCTTCTATAATCCAATGTTATCATACTTTTTCTTACCTCTTTTGTCCATGGACCCTTTATTAGCTCAGGATTAAGAACTTTTTGCCATCTCTGCTGGCACTGTGTATCAGTGCGATCAGGGAATTTTGCTGCCAAATCTTTCCAATTACTTGGCCCATAATCACCAGCAAGGTCCTTCAATTTGTCATCCTAAAACAAAATCATAATATTTATCATAAAATAGGTGTGAATGCAGATCACTAACTCAACATAATAATATATGAAAATACTTAGAAACATTTATAGAGATAGATTTTCAAACCAGTGTATTGTAAAGTCATGTTCTAGCTTGTTAATGGTATCGAACAAACATCGATTTTATGGGAGGGCATGGCTAATTCAAATAACCAAATGGAATTTAGTATGCTAAAAATGTTCTGTGTTTTTAATGGTATTAACCACGTTTATGCAAATATATAAGTAATTAAAAGGTAAACCATTAATCTAACAGCTTATAATCTTAGCAATTACATAAGTATATCAAAGGATTCATGGTTGGGTCAATGATTGACATTATCAAAGTGATCTTCACATTCATTGGATGGAAGATTAAAACAACCGAAGCAGACAGCACGTTGCCTAGAGCAATAGGCAAAAATTACAGATCTAAAAAACTGAAGCTTATAGATATCAGGGTTCAAAATAACGGCGTATGATATTTTATTTTATTATTTCAAATATGACCGGCCAATATGTCCGTTCGAAGCCATATTTGACCGGTCAAGTACCAAATTTGGCCAGACATTGACCGTTGACAGGCCGTTATTTTGAGACCTGGATATGGATTTGCAATAAGCAGAACAGATGGTAGCAATCCAACAGACTATTGTGCTTGTGTGATTAGTGTGAGTTCCAATGTCCATTTGACTGTATTTGTCACTTTGTTCTTTTAATAGCTTTCAATAATTTCAGTCTATTTGGGAATACATTTAGTATTTGGATAAAAATTAGAAAATAAAGTAATAAAAAGGATGTAATAAAAAGGATGTAATAAAAAGGATGTATACTTTATAAAAAATGAAAAACTTAAATTTTAAATTCTAAATCTTTAGCTAAAATTTTTTTTTGCAAAACATTGTAGCTAAATCATGTTACCATAAATCATAATTTTAGTAACTTTTATCAAATAAATAAGTAAACAATGTACATAATGTATAAATATATATTTATTGTTTTGTGACCAATTGTTGCAATATTTTATTTTTAGTGATTTTTTTAGACTGAGAGTTTCTGTTTAAATTTTTTCGCCAATCAGGTCAAATAACACTAAAATGCAGCATAATTACTGAACTAATCATTATGCATGCATACCTTGATTTCAGCACGCCAATACTTGGAGTAATATTTTTTTAGAAAACCAATATTCAACGTTTCTTTTAATGTTGGCAAGAGCTAAGAGTGCCCTTTAGATTTTCCGTAGCGTTTTAATGCATTTTGTGCGCTGAAGTGTGGACATCCCGAAAGAATTGAGGCAGATATAGTAACGCTTGGGGGACAACATCAACTATTGTGTGTCAAGTTTCATAAATTAACATCAATAATTTCCACTTTGTACATTGCGACGATCAAATGTTCTTGTCCCTTTAAACCTCCCGGTTTTTCAGTCTGAAGAACCAGATTGATATTCTGAGATTTTGAGGAATATTTGCGCATTTTTAATTAAATCTCTGGCAATGATTTCGACTGTGCGCATTTGTCTATATATAGTCATTTGACTCCTTTCAACGGACATTCGAGATTCAAATATGAATCCTAGAAGCTTACGCAAATACGACTTGATTCATGCACGGCCAAAAACTAAAATGAACAACCCCTGTGGCTTAGAACCTTCGATCGGAGACTCGAATCGCTAAAAAATTAGTCTGGATATAAAAACTGTCTTTCAAACGACCAAAGAAACGTTTTTTTAGTTGAAAAAGATATAATAAAGTCTGTGTCGTTGTTATGCTCCGCTGAGAGCTTAAACACAAAACAAATCCATGGATCATCATAAAAAAATTTCAAACTGCACTGTTATGAGCTTACACAGCTAAACACAGAAAAGAATGACCAAAGAAAGGTTGTTATGTCTGAGAAAAAATCGAAATAAGGGACTTGGAAAATATGTGATTATTTTTGGGATTTAATAAACAAGTTATTAGCGGTGTGGCTAAAGCGTTTCGTTATCATAACTGTACCTCGTCCTTCGTCCATCGACCCTTGTTGATTTTCTTCTTTTTGCGATAACTTCTTTGAGCTCCGCTGTCCTCTTCATCATCGTTATCTTTATAGTTGTAGTCACTAGATTTAAGGAATAAAGGGGAAAATAAGAGCTAGGGTTTTGGAGCAAAAGATAGAAGGTTTTCATTGACCCTATGCTCTGGGAGCGTAACGTTCGGATTGCTTTGCACGGTACCAATGGTATCTACTCAAAGACCGCAAGACCATTATAGCAGCGATTTTAACACCATTTTGGTGACTTACTTGGAAGCGATTGACTCTGCAGCTTGAAGCAAAAGCAACATCTCGTCGAGATGAGGTGATTTTCATTCTAAAAGATCCCTAAATTTACAATAGGGTGGCATACTACAAAATGACCCGTGTTTGTGATAAAAAAAAACCAGACGCGACGCACCACCAGCACAGAGGGATTTGCACGTGTTAGCACACGTAAAGATTCCCCGGATGTTCATTTACAGTCCAAAAGCATAGCTATGCCGTCCACGAAAAAACACAAAAATGCACTTTTAATCAAAAACTACTTTATATAAACCCTAAAATGACTACAAAGGCATAATCGAGTTAAAAAATTGCCATCAAGACTGATTTGAGTGAGTCTCCCTTAAACCCAAATACACACGATCCATCCATATTTGGCCGAGCGCGCTTAGCTTGGTAACTAGAATTTACTGTGTGCTTTTCGCGAGGTCATAAATAAATATTTTTTTGTCAATTATTTCAAGCGATTTTCTTTGATTGATTTATAACCATTTCAACAGTGAAACAAGGTCGTAAAAAGATCTCAATTCGAGTCTAAAATGTCTAGAAGTTCATGAAAATCAAAAGAAGATTGGAAATTGTTCCCCCGTCGTGTCGATTTTATCACTCGCCCGGCACAAACAAACACAACATTGCTGAACTAAGCGATCTTTGGTAATCTAGAGATATTTGGACAACAGAAGCAGTAACTACTAATCTAAGAGCTAGAAAGTACTTCAGGAAGTAGAAGTAAGAAAATCAAAAGGCTGGTTTTGCATGAAAATACAAGGATAGCTTTGGACAAAAATGGCGGGGAAGGGTGACGAATGAAGAAAATCGCGCAATCCTTACCAACCAACTTCAACAAACTAAATACAATCGAAGTCCTTTTTCCAGCTTCATGGACTCCTAAAACTTTTTTCTTACCTGTAGTAATAAGAGGATGCCATCTCGGAGGGATTTATGGCGAGGATTAGAGAGCGAAATCTCTAAAAAGCGCGCAAACTTCTCATCGGCCCACAGGATTTTATTGTCGAGACTTTGATAGTTGATCCATCGACACTTCAAATTGTCCGCCATATGGCTTCATCGCTGATTGGCTGGAGTTGACGTCACCATTGTTTTGATTGGTCAAGTGAAATTCAAACCATTTAGCTATTTCACGCGTGATCGGAGGCCTTTGTTTGGATTCTGGAAAAGCGCGCTTTTGATGCAAAGATTTTAAGGAATTCATAAAAACAAAAAAGCAAAAAATCACTTAAAATAACAAATGATTTAAGATAACACTTCTCTAAATCTCCCCAAAGTACTAACTTTTTAAATATATTCAAATCATATTTTAAGGAAAAATACTGAGATATTATTTATTTTTTTGCCCCTTTTCAAACTCCGTGCATTGTTATTTTAATAAAAAATCTTTATATTCTTTTCTGACTTGGACCTCGGGCTTTGTCTCTTGAGAAGTGGGAGCTGCTGATATATTTCTGAGAATATTACAATAATTTTTGGGGGAGGGGTAGGAGTGGGACAGTGGGCCTATTAAAGTGGTCATAGCCTTCCTATGATTTTTAGGGTGGCTTTGACTTTGTCTCGTTGAAAACAAAATAATTTCCTGAGAATCAGTATCAGAGACAGGTTTTTCTTAGTGGGTAGGTACGTAGGATAGGGGAATGATAAAACAAACTATGGCCCCAATAACGCTAAGATCTGAATACAAAGCACACAAAAATGGACCTTTATGTACAAACTATTGATCTGCGATAATCAAATTATTTTTCGACAATTCTTCAAAAGTTTTAGAATTTTGAATTATTTAGAAATATCTTGTAACTAATCAATAAGTTAATCATTTTCTGTATGAATTTCAATTATTTTTATTTATTTTTTATTCATTTTTTACTCGAAATAATACACCTGGTGTATATATGGTGGGGTTCCTGTGGTTTGAAAAATCAGCTGTTTACCATCAAACCATATGCGTACAAGGTAGCTGCGCATTGTTGGTTTCCATAAGCAACTCAAGCCTCAAAGGACCTCGAAGGATCAAAATGTGATTTGAACTGAAAAAAATATGTAATTTAAAATCCAAAATCGCCTCCGATCTACCATTTTACAGCAAAGAAACGCGAAGGAACTCTCAGAGATTCTCCCAAGATGTTGGTTCCTATTTTTACTTTAAAACTTGGGCAAAAAGTTCATGCTAGAACGACAGCCATTGGAAAATATGATGGAATACATCCATGTTTGACAGGCGCTACCACTGCAGGAAAGGTTAGCAGAAAAAGTTTAATATAAACTGTTTTCTACTTATAACTTAAGTCTTTCGAAGGGTAATAGATAAAGATTTTAAGTATGTATTCATTTATGTATAATAATATGTACCAGGTGAAAAAGTTTTCGCAGATACCACAGAGTTGTGTTTAGAAATTTTAAAGTAAGAAATGTTCAGTGCTTATTCAAGAAATATGAAATATGTTGTTTGTCTAACTTTACATGTAATGAGATTTTTGAACCCCAGATTAGCAGTCCTTTTTATACATTTTTTTCTTTTTGTATGCTGGAAACCTTACTCAGTCTGTAGATAAGCTTACTGTTGAATACCATTTTGATCTCTTAGGCTTCCAGGTGATCTGCAATCTAGACGTGCAATGCATTGTTTGTCACAGTGAAAATTTCCAAGTGTCCTCTGTTATCTCTTGTCAAAATGAAATATTTTCCACCAGCAACGACAATATTTTTTTTATTTTGCTTCTAAAGCCCCCTAAAGTGGTGAGAAATAACTGTTTTAGTAATATGCCAACAAGATAATCTCAAAAATATCAGCGTATACCTTCAAAGCAGTGAAATAATTACACCTGTTTTGCAAAAATAATTAATTCCTATTTTTTATTTTTATATGACAACATTCTTGCAATTAGGTGTAATTAAATACTCAAAATACTCAAAATTAGACTTCTCAGATGTTGACGTTGTGAGCTGTAGGTTAAATATCCATTAAGCTGTGCATTGATTCCTTTCAAGGTTTTTATCCACAACCCTCACACCAGCAATACACAAGGTGGTCGGCTAACGAGCAACCATGATAATGACATGAGTATCTTGAACATCAACCAACAAGTATCTGCTGTTGCTGTCGGCAAACTAAGTGCAACAAACTGTGACACCCTTTTGGTTGGAACACCTACTAATTTGCTGGCATATGATGTGGAAAATAACTCAGATGTCTTCTATAAAGATGTAAGTCTACTTTGATTTCCGTATATTTACTTTTAAATCTTTGAAAATTTTTGTTAGAATCAAAGTAAAAATCTATTTCACATCAAGAAATAACTTCTGTTCTAGCTATATATTTAATTGAATAATAATCAACACTTTGCATGTATCTATTGACTTTTTGATGCTCCTGGTTCGTTGCTTACCACTGTTTTAATTGCTATGCACTGATTGAGACATTTACAGTCGCGACAGGGAAATCGGGCAATACTGTACACTGCCGCCAGTGAATCAGAGTTTGTAAAGCACCAAACAATTTGTTTGATTGATGGTAGTGTATTGCCTGATTTCCCTGTTGTGACTGTCTCGATCAGTGTATAGCAAAATTATGAAAACAGTGGTTAGCACTTTAAAATATTGCAATACTGCATACAGATCTTTCAGTTTTTATGCTTAGCAATATTATCTGCCTTAGCTTTAATTTAAAACTCATTGGCTACATACAGTACCTGTACATACGTACAGTACTATCAAATGTCCACTTAATAGAGTTATCACGATGATACTTGGACCCCGTATATTAAGTGAGCACCCTTTATTAAACAGACAGAATTCCACTGTCTCAAACTAAAATGTTCTCACATATGCTTACTGTAAAACAAACTTCTATTTGGTGCATGGACACCCTTTATTAAGCAGACACCAGGTAAGGTCCTGAAGGTGTCCACTTAATAGAAGTACCACACAGTACTGTAATAGGATTTTACCAATCCTTGGTTAAATGCATTAAATTTTTCTGATGTAATATAAATTAGAATGCAATTAAAGCAATGAAAATATCAATGAGGGTATAATGAAATTGGGAATGATTATTTTAGGTTGCTGATGGTGTTAATGCAATCCTGGTTGGGAAGATAGGAGGCTTTGAAAGCCCACTAGCTCTTGTTGGAGGCAATTGTTCCATTCAGGGATTTGATGTGGATGGCAATGATGAGTTCTGGACGGTAAGTCTAATCTGTTATACTCTACTTGATACATCAGCATGATACATCCCGCACTACACTTTTCTTTAATGTATAGCACTTGCACAGTACCAAGTAGGAGGTGGGCTCACCAGGAAAGAGATACAAGCTCAATAGAAGCAGTGAACAACCTAACAAAAACTCAGTTTTATAGAATTCTGAAACAATTAACCTCTAGCCTAATCTAAATCAGGGCATGACTAACTCACAGATTGAATTCAAATTAACCAGAGAACCTGGATAAAAACACTAAAATCAGGGGAGAGACCTAACAAACTCTACTTACATTGTATATGTAACATCCAACTTGCACCAATTTTCATAATTTATTACGTGACCAATGCAGCCCAAAATTTACTAAATCAGACAATTGAAAATTTGATTGAGTCAAATTTAAAACCAACTCAGATGACTTGAAGTATAGCTAGCCATGATGTAATTATGAAATGGTTACAAGTAACTACATGTATAGTAAGAAGTCCTGAAGAGCAAATTTATTGGTACCAATGCTCTTAAATCTCTGATTGAACCATATTTATTTATAGGTAACTGGTGATAATGTATGTTCTTTGGCTCTTTGTGATTTTAATTCTGATGGACAATATGAGGTATGTTTTTCTTGTGTAATTTTAGTTTTCTTCAGATTATAAGGGGACCAGACTAAAAATTATTTTTTTTTGCAATCTCTAACATAGTACAGTAATATTAGCACCAGTGCTTACCATGGTTGGCAAAGTTCTACTTCTCTATTACAGACATACAGCACATGCATATTTGCAGTTGATGAAGTCTAATTTATTGCTGACCTGTTTATTTCAATTATTTTTTTAGCTGCTTGTTGGATCAGAAGACTTTGATATCAGAGTGTTCAAAGAGGATGAGATTATTGCTGAAATGACAGAAACAGAGGTAAGACTATAATTACTTATATTTAGTCAATCGGCCGACCATTCAGGCAATTTGTAATGCAATCGCATGTCTCTGATTGGTTGACAGTATTTTCAACAACTGTCATAAATAATTAGGTGTCTGCATGAAAGTGAGGCTCTAATGGTTTTCTCCTTGTTTTATGGCATTCTTGCTGATTTGAAACTCAAAATTATGGCTTAAAATTACTTGAATTTATTATTGTCAGTAATAGGGTCTCTGGAACCAGGTATGAGTGTTTTGTTTACAAATATATGCATGCATGTGTAATTTTTGCTATCAAACATAAAAAATACATTTTTGGTTGAAAAAAGTTGTGTTTAATAATGTCTAGATACAAACTAACAATTGGAAGAAGTTTTAAATTGTAAGTCAAATCACGCTTTGGTTGACATCCAATAACTCTTGATGTTCAATGTGGTAAAAGTAATATTAATCTTTACACAGGAGGAATATTTCTTCTTTTTCCCTCACATAGGCTGTTACTTCATTGTGTCCACTGAAAGGTACTAAATTTGGGTATGCACTTGCTAATGGAACAGTAGGAGTGTATGACAAAACAGCACGGTACTGGAGAATAAAGGTACTACTACACTATGTCATATAGTTAAGCAGCCTTTGATTTGCAACTTAACGATTATGAATGACAGCAACAATGGCAGAAGCTTTAACAACAACAGTAACAGCAGAAACAATAACAGCAGCAACAACAGCAACAACAACAGCAGCAACAGCAGCAACAGCAGAAACAATAGCAGCAGCAATAGCAGCAACAACAATAGCAGCGGCAACAACAACAACAGCAACAGCAGGAACAACAGCAACAGCAGAACATCCAGAACAACTTTAATCTTTTAATGGGGTCTTCCTAACTTTGTTACCCTATATATTCATTCCATTCCGTTTCGTGGAGGGGTGGGTGGAACTACAGCCCAAACAAGTTTTCCTTATCTTCATTTGTAATAATAATAATAATAATAAATCTTTATTTACTGTGGGTATCAAATACAGCAGAATATAGTGAGCTGGTTTCCAATTTGGCCCACAAATATATTTATAGCATTGAATATGTCACTGGGTCATTTCATATGTCAACCATTTGACCCTCCACATTTTAGGATGCTTTGCGGTTCCTGATTCGTAATAAATCTGTATCAATGGATCATACAAATGAAAGCAAACTAATTTAAGCTTCTATTCATTCTATTTGATATATTAAAAGCATGATGGCTGTTGTTGTTTTTAGTCCAAGAACCATGCCATCACTATACACAGCTTTGATTTAGATTCTGATGGAGTACCTGAACTCATAACAGGATGGTCCAATGGAAAGGTATGGTTGCATATGTATATGATGAAAACAGGCTATTCAATCCTGCTAGTAACCTGTAAGTCTGAGTTTGAATCAACAATAACTTTTCTCATCAGATTGATGCTAGAAGTGATAGAACAGGAGAAGTTATCTTCAAGGACAACTTTTCTGGAGCCATTGCTGGGGTCGTAGAGGGAGACTATCGAATGGATGGCAAGGTAGAACTGATATGCTGCTCTGTTGATGGAGAAGGTAATTTACTGTGTGCAAACACTACACGTCTAAAAAAAATTGGTTTATGGTTCTGATTACTGGTACTATCAAATGAATGATTTTTGGTACTAAAAAGTAAAACAATTTATATAATTGAGTACAGTTGTAGTGGCATAAAATTATATGACGGTAAAAACTATAGCAGTTAATTAAGCAAGTAAACCTAGATTTCTGTGACCCTACGTACATATTATTTGAGTAGCATTAAAGAACCAAATGTCTGGCCCATATTTCTTTAAAAATTAATTTGTACTTGGTTACATAAATTTGATCAAATGGTATGAGGTATTGTAGGTTGTTCAGGTGTGACAGAGTTAGTTGTCTGTTTGCTGGCAACCTTTTAAGATATCACATTTCGGCTCAAGACTTATTTTTTTACTCTGCTTCACTTTCTTGCAGTTCGTGGATATCTTCCAGCAACACAAGAAATGAAAGGTAATCTCATGGACTGCAACATAGAACAAGATGCTCTGAGAGATCTTGCACTGAGAAAACAGAATCTGCTGTTGGAATTAAAGAACTATGAAGAAAATGCAAAGGTACAAAAAAAAAACACATGCTATATATGGCTACCCAATATACAGAGTTCCCATTTGAAAGCTCAAAAGTTTTGCTTTTTGTTAAATAAATAAAATAGTCACTAATTAATGGGTTGATATGACAGACGGCCTGTATACTGCTAGGCTCGAGCCTAGTTGTGAGCAAGTTCTAGGGTTGATTTACACGAAGCAATAATTCATGTTGTAAGCATGACGTAAGTAGATTGCATGCAAAAGTTGTAAGCATATAAATGTAAATCAGCCTTTAATGCAAATATGCAGAAGACATTTTGGTTTTATAGTGGTAGGGAACCATCTTTTTTTTGACAGATATGTTTTGTTATTCAGGTTGGCAAGGGAGGATCAGATGTTGACCAATCACAGATGGGCATCATCCCAGCAAACACACAACTCCAGACATCCCTTCTAGTGAATCCAGGCAGTGAGCAAGTCCAACCACATGTAGAGCTGTCAATCTCAACCACCAATGACACCATCATCCGATCTGTTATGATATTTGCCGAAGGAGTTTTTGAAGGTGAAAGCCATGTTGTTCATCCATTGCCTCAGAATGCCAAGCCGACCATGAGTGTTCCTATTTATCCACCCAAAGATGTATCAGTTGACTTACACATCAAGGCATTTGTTGGCAATAAAACAAGGTAGGTACAGTAGGGTGGAAAGGGTATTTGAAACATTTTTGTTCTGACCAGGCATACTGTAGCTCAGTTGGTTAGTGTGCAGTCTTTGGAACCAGAGGTCGAAGGTTTAATCCTCAATATTTCCACCTCTGTTTCGACTTCTCTCTAAACCCTGCACAATTCTTGAAACCCAATTTGAGCAGTTATGTGGGCTCCAGGATCACCATAGAACAATCCTGTTACAACCCCTGCAGCAGTAAAATGATGTCAATATATTCAAGGTGTTTTTATCAGTTATGTCTTTATTTTGCAGTTCTCAGTTTCATGTCTTTGAGCTAACTCGACAACTTCCGAGGTAAGTTTCAATTATTTGTATCCTATTATAATTGTCCATCTTTCGCTGTACATAACGTATTTAACTGACGGTATAATGTTACAACTTTGACAGAAGTCTCAAAAAGGAAATTTAATGAATCAATGCTTCTTCTCAAAACTCAGTGGGAAATAATTAAAGACAAATTTTATCAATAGCACCTGGAAAAGCCTCTGGGCTGATTTAAAGCTGCTGTCATAGAGGCTGCAATTTTTTCTCACGCTGGCAATTTCAAATTTTTTGTTGCATTACCATTGCGAGACACAATTTCAGCATGTACAGTATCATGCCCATGATGTTGATGGCAATGAGGTCTCCCTTAAAGAAATAGTGAATGAAAGCTGGTCTAAAATGGGACACAGACATACAAAATGATCACCTCAAACTTTATGAGCCTGTGTCAACATTACTAACAATAAAATACATTAATATGCACTACTATTTGTTAGGTTTACTTTATACATCCCTTGTCCAGAAGGCTATGCTGAGCCTCAGTCTACTGTCTCCATTCATATCAATGAGAGAGTCAACAGGGTGAGTCTGATACTAACACTAACTGATAGTCTGACTTAGCAAGGTGGTGCTAGAATCTTTCTGGCAAGATACTCAATTGTTACACCCTATTTTCTAAGGGCGATGGGGGAACCTTGGTCTGTTTTAGGTATTATTTTTAGCTAGAACAATTAACAAATTATCAAAATGTTTAAATAAAATAATTCCTGTTAATTGTTCTATGTTGGGATAATAGAAAAGCCCTTTGTGACTGCATATCTTGAATGGTTTTCTCCATTGATAATATGATAATAAAACAATTGAGTTTCTACCAGAAATTTTCACACACTAAAAATTCATGATCCTGGGAATTTCGCTTCACTGCTGGAAAGTTGATAGAGATGAATCTTACTCTCCTCTCCCTGAGTGCCGCTTCAAACTTGCCACCACTCCCTGCACTCCAAGATGGGGGGAGGGGGACCTGAATTGACTGGGTTTAGAGGGCAAAGAGGGACTGTTAAATATCTAGAAAATGTTATAATTCTAGAAAATTCAATTTTTTTTCCAGGTTATAATGTGGCTGAATCAGAATTTCCTTCTGACTGAAGAAATCCAGCCAAAGAATGGTTCTCTTGATGTGATGTTCTTGTCCTTGAGAACTGGGAACCCTTTGCTAATACGCATGGATCAAAGTGGAGAGGTGAGTACAGGACAACGATATCATTAAAAGCCAGTGGGATTTCAAAACATTGGTTTTGTTCAACTTACACATTCTTTACATTACAGTTGACTTTAGCAAATCATTAGCAACAGCCAACTGTAATGTAAAGAATGTGCAAGTTGAATAATACCAATCCCACAGACTTTTAATGGTTTATTTGAATAGATGACTTATAAACGAGGGTAAGCCTGTGCAAATGAGTCTGTGGTCTTCAAAAACAGCGGTTTGCATCCAATGCGAAACTGGAGTATTGGTTGATTTAAGGGGGTAGGGTTGCGTCACAAGCTGTTAGTGGAAATGGGTTGTTGACCTGCTTCATATATAATGGATCGGAGGCAGATGTCAACAATTTATTATTGGGTTTAGAGGGTCAAACTAGTAACTAGACTGTTACCATGGTATTTTCCAGATGGCACTTAAGTCAGATGATATGGACCTTGCTGGCGACATCATCCAAGCAATGGCTGGTTTCTTAGGGATTGAGGTACAAAACAATACGTAATTGACGTGCCAAAACTTGTAATTGACCTCCTTATACACTAGAATGGCCAAGGAAAGTATGTAGGGTCTCTGTTGTGCAGAAATGGCTGAAACAGTTAAAAAAAAAGCTCATGTTTTTTTATGTTTTAACTCGTCGGATTGGCTCCAAAACATTGCTTGGGCTTCCTGTGGGCATAGCTCTGCAGCTATCAAACATCTAGCCCTCTTTCCATGGCAATACTCAATGAATAAACAAATGAAAATAATGGATGAATAATTGATTGCGAGTGAGTGAATGGATGGATGAATGAAAGATATACATTTTTGTAATCTTATGGAAATGTTGAAGCTGAGGGAGGATTGATGAAGGTCCCGACGCTGCAAAAATTGACCTCATTCTACTCGTGAACAAAGGAAGCTAGTGATGAAACATCCGGATCCCTGTGCAAACAGTGAATCCCGAGGTGATCATGGTATTATTAATCTTATCTGAGATTTGTTCTTGAACATCAACCTTCTATCCCAACAGGATCTTCATGCAACTGCTGACTTCCCGGCACACATGGAAGAACTGAGAGCTGTTCTCGTAAAGGTTTGTATTACATCTGTAAAAAATATGACTGGATGACTGTATAATTGCTCTGTAAAAAGATCATGGAAGGTCAGAATACACAGACCTATTCATGGTTCCTCTCCCCTTACCTTAGTTACCGTTGCTATGTCCCACAAGCTCAACAAATTACCTAAAATATCTCAAAAATGTTTTTACTGTGATTGAGTAAATTTGATTATAAATTGTTTCTATTGTTTACTGTCTTTTGAAAATAAAGAAAAATTCCCTTATAATCCTTGTGGTACTCTTTAAAACAGTCACTGTGTAGTTGTTTGTGGGACAAGACTTTTATTCCACTGGGAAAACTGCTGCAACAGTGATTGGTTCACTATTCTCTGAGGGGCGACCATGAATTAGCATCTTATTTGATTCTGTTTTTTTTTTCCTTCAGGTTGATGAGTTGCACTCTGTGAGGCAGAAGCTGACAGCTGAGATGGCAGACCATTCTAATCTTATTCGTAGTTTGGTTGTACGAGCAGAGGATGCAAGGCTAATGGCTGATATGTAGGTCAAACTTATATCTGCTTAGAATGAAATGCCCATTTTGTCGTTCATGGGAGTGATAATGTTGTAAATGATGATGATAGTTGAAATGATGGTAGTGATGAAGACCGATGGTGACCAATAGACGAATAATGGTGGTGAAAATGGTAAAGATAATGGTGATGGGTGATAGTGGTGGTAGTTGGTGTGGTTTCTGTGTTGTTCTCTCCTGTGCTACGAGTGTTTTCCGGTACTCCGGTTTCCTCCCTCCGTAAAAATCAACATGAGAGTGAGCGTCGTGTGCATGAAATACTAAATGTAGTGGTAGTGTGTGTGAGTGAAAAGTGTCCCCAATTAGTACGAAAGCGCTAGAAAGATTAGACACATAAATAAAGAGATTTATAGATTTCTTTTTAAAATAGGTGTGATGATGATAAGATGATGGTAGTTGGCACATGATGATGATGGTGTTGCCGGATGTGTGGGGATATACCGGGTGATATAATAGTGATGTTATTAATTCATGGTCATTATATCTGTGTTTCTTAGGAAGAATATGCGAAAAGGCTACATGGAACTATACGACCTGAACAGAGATTTAATAAACGGCTACAAGATAAGATGTAACAATCATACTGAACTACTGGCCTGTTTGAAAACCGTCAATCAAGCCATACAGAAAGCGGGAAAACTTCGAGGTAAGATTTTATCTTAGCAAGCTTATCCTTATGGTTCACGTTGCTCTGCCGTTTCTCTTATCCAGGAGAAGGACAACTAAATTAATTTGTGTTTGCACTATGGGAGCTTTTCACGAAAAAAAATATATTCGAGCGAAGATTGAACTCAGTTTGGAAACCGTGAAATCAACTAAAATTAAGGCGAAAAAAATTGCCAAAATCATTGATTAAACTGAACCCAGGATTGGTTCAGGTGTAGCTCTGATCCCATGCAGCGCCACAACTGTTTCCATACACAACACTGAAACCATCGGCAGATATGAGTACTAACTTCCTATCTGTTGCCATTTCTATAGGCTGCTAAATGTGTGCTTTTTGTTTTATTCCAGTCGGCAAACCCAAAGCTGAGGTGATCTCTGCCTGCAGACAAGCCATCAAAACCAACAATGTTAATGGGTTGTTTAAGATCATCAAAGCAGGAGCGCTGTAGAAAAACAGATGAATTTAATTTAATTTATTATTTAACTTAACAAATAGTAAGTTTACTGCAACAACAACAACTAGATAAAATCTCAAAAAGAACTTTGATTAACCCGAGGGGAACTTAAAGCTGCATTCCAATTTTTGTCTTTTCTCCTTCCTTAAATGCACTACAAAGAAGCCATCAAACTGTAGAGAAAAACAGACTAAGAAAATAATCGGAAAAATATTTTAACTAAAGTGGAGTAGGAAGCCAATGAACTGCAATTTTATTGAGTCAGAGACCTCAGCCGAGAACCCAGTCGAGTGCATTTCTCTCTTCAAATAGGAAGCCATTTAACTATAGTAGTTAATTTCGGGTAGAAAACCATTCAACTGCAGTTCCATTCAAACGTAAGGGAGGCGGGAAGCCTTTTACCGGCTGCCAGGAAGCCATTAAACTGCAGATATGCACTTAAAGAATGCGGTTACCCTTTGATTGCCTATTTTGAAAAATGCAAAATTATACAGATTTTAGCGGGTAAATAATTTATTTCCAATAGTAATATATCTTACTTTCTATGTTCATATGTCTATGTTCATATGTCTGTTCTAAAAACCTGTAAATAGATTTACAATGAGTGATGTGTTTGTTCTAAAGCGTACGTTATGCGACATCAACAGTTATAAGTATTTCTTCGTGATTACTGTTTGTATGTTGTCAAACATTCTTATAACTTCTGGTATTAAAAAAGACATGCATTCGTTACATATGACGACAAAAATTGTATGTTTGTTTAACTGTCACCAACAACGGTACAAGGGGGACAAAAACGAAGCAATAAGTCCCTTCAACATAGGAAAGATAAAGTGCGCCCAGGCTATCCCCTTTTATGAGAAAATGTATGTAGTACTGAAATAGATTTTCGCTAAGATTTTGGAAATAAAGCTTCAGATATATAAAACAGAGAAGTGTACTTACCAGGGGAGGGGGTACCTAAAAGTCGCTAAAAAACGCTTAAAATCGGAATTTTTTAATTCAAGACAGTACTTACAACTCCTATTTTTCATATATCTAAAGCTTTATTTCCAAAATCTTAGCGAAACCTACAAAATTTCAGCAAAATCTATTTACTCCACACATTTTCTTATAAAAGTGGATAGCCTGGGTTACCTGTGGCGTGTGTTGGGGGGAGGGGGAGCTGAGTTCTTTTTTTTTTTAACTCGATGTGATTATTTTGCTATAAACTGATTTGCGAGGAAAGGTCGAAAATCGTAAAAGAATTTCATTTCTTCGTATACATTTTTTTCTCTAATAATTTTTTTTTTCTGATCTTTATTTTTTTCGTTCAACAACACAAATTCCATCAATCTTCATATTTTTTCTACTACCTAAAGCAGCCTAATCATTCATAGTAACTATACATAACTTGAATAAACACAAGACGTACCAGCTGTTGTATATGGCACGGCTGAGCATCCAGGCCTCGGGTGGTATAATTACCCTAGCCTCGTTCTCATGCCAGCGAAGGGACGCCTTCATCGAAAACAGCTGAAAACAACGGGAATTTGACGGGAAAATCTTCTCGTCTTCATCGCTGGTTTTTCTCTGGAAATCTAAGGTAAAACACTACTTCTTATCAACATTATCCCTCATTTTCAGATCACATCTTTCTTTGTGCGATTATCCGAGCGAAAGGGCTTCATATAAGCAATTTATTTTTCTTAGATTTTTTGACAATCGACGTTTGGTCTTTGGGCATAATTATATTCAAAACTTCGAGCTTTCGACCGCAGTGGATCGCTTTAAAATTTCATTTCATTGAATTTACGTTTAAAATCAAAGCCTTTGGGCCAAGAATAAATGTCTTTATCGAAGAACGACTTCGCCGAATTTGGTATTTCAAGACGACGGCAAAATCTAATCAACAGTATGAATTTTTTTCGATGCGAAGGCGTTGAAATTCGCTCACATCAGAATTCTCAAATATTTGAACTCTTCGCTTTGCATAAATCCAAGATTTACCCCCAAAATTTACAACGATGCCAATTTGACGTAAAAATTGTTGCAAAAACTGAGTTGACAAGCGAGTTGGAAAACAAATTTGTGAACACTTAAAAGTTTCCAGCGAAAAATAAGATCGTGAGAGATGTTATTTCATGTTTGTGGGCTTTAAAAACGGTTTCTTATAGGATTTCCTCTCAAATAAATCCTCAATATTCAGTGCGATTTAGCTAGTGTAACTCATAGTATTCTCATTCACATGAATATGAATTATAATCAAAATTTATAATGAATTGTGTTGCGGCGCTCGACGTTGAACTTATTCCTAACTTAAACTTGATTCATTTTACATTAAATTCTGTCTTTTTTTTCTTCTAAATTTTTCACTTAGAAATCTTCATTCTCTATCTAAGAAACCCTTCTCGATTCATTTTAGAACAATTTTGCAGTAGCATTTTGTTGTCCAAAGAGTTTTAAATTAAGCGTTGGAAATGTTTTCGCTCATTTTTCAAATTCTAAAGACATTTTTGGTTTCCATGTGGATATTTTTTTTCGCCGATCGATCTCCAAGGTTTAATTACAAATTTGCAAGTCAATGAGCATATTTTCAATGTCAGAAACCATCGGAAGTAAGGCTTTTATATTCCTTTTTCGAGTGAAATATTGATTCTCAATCGTTTGGAGAAAAATATAGAGCGAGATTATTCAATTTTAGTCTTTTCTTTGTATACGATGAATAATTTTACTACAAAAACATAAACATTGCCTTAGAATACGAAGAGACTTCGTGTGGTCAATAAAGTAGCTGAAAATATATGCTCGTCATTCTTATTTTCTGTCCACAAGTTTACATCCGCAGTTACAAAGACAAACTTTTGCCCATTATCACCTGTTTGTCATCAAACTTCGTAAAAGCTTATAAAAGCAAAAATCAAATAATGGATGTTTAGATTTGAATAAACAGAAAAATAAAAGGAATACTTGTTCTTGCAGTTTTAACCGGAATTTTCATGGCGATAATTTGCGATTGTACGAGTGTTTAAATTACCATGATATCACATAATACAGTGAATGATCGTCACTCCATGAGGCCATGTTGTTTAACGATACGTTTTTATGTTTAATTAGTTCTTCCTTTCGATTTAAAGATATTTAATTGTGTTTAATATTGAGGCTATCACCAGAATATGCTGGCTGTCGACAGACGATGGAATTTTCAGTTTGACGCCGTCGACGAAATTTTAGATATTTTTTTCATTGTCAAATTAAGCTAACCTGTTCCATCGGGAGAAAAAAAAATTCGCCTTGTATCAGATGTTCATACATTGCAACAAGAGCGTTTCATTGTAACTATGAATTGTGTCGAAGCAAGATATATATATTATATAGAAATACTGACAGGACTTGATCGGTTTGACATTTTCTTGTAGTCGTATTGTTGTGGATATTGCAGACCACTTCAGGACTCAGAAGCCCAGTGCAATTTGTCGCCGCAGCAAAAAGAGAAAAAAAAGCATCTAATTGTTCTGATCACCCACTCAAAGAATTTTGATAAACAGATTGATGTTAAATTAGGTTTTAAGATTAAATCGAAGTTTAATGCCGTAACTGAGGATGGGATTTTGAGTTTTAGACAAAATAAACCAATCGGACGATTTTAAAACGAGTTCTACTCAACACCACAGTTTCCATGGTTTGCGGTATCAGGAGATGTTATCAGCGGCCGTATGGCTGTTACGACGAAATAAAAACCCCAAATTAAAAACAACGTCAAACTTGCTTGGTTACTTAGACACAAACTAAATCCTGTGAGAAAAACTGGTTTTTTTTTTATGTCGATAAATATACAATAAATTCTGCAGTGATGCGAAGTTTAGTTTTTCAATCTTGCTGTTCTTTTCTTATAGGGATGTGGTGATGGCCGATGGTGTGAAAGGTAGCGAGACGAGGATGATGTTTTTTGAGGGAAGTCCTTGCGAGGCTCAGTAGCGACTATCAATTGATCACACAAGATATTGCCTTTGTTCACGGCTTGTCTCTATGAGACAAAATTCGTATCAGAAAGAAATTGAAACGAAAAAACGTGAATCATATTGGAACAAGGAAACGCTGTCATAAGACACAAAGTGACTGAAGATATATTTATTGTTCATTGGTCAAGACTTAGCATTGCTTATGCGGACTTGACTGCTTCATACACTGATAGATATCACGATTAGTACTGAGTTAAAACACTTCAAAGATGTGTATCTTCAGTTGTATAGGAAAATGCATCGGTTTAACGTGCAAGTGCCTTGGCAAGAGTTGCATGGCGACGTGTCGCGCTCTCTGCCGATGTTTCTGCAACCCTGTTTCTCCAGGCGCAGGGTTTTTCATCCAGATATTCCTGTACGCAATCTTCCAAGGCTTCAACATCGGGACAGATGTAGGAATATTCTTAGAAACGACCAAAATGTACTCGAAATGTAACGCCCTGGCGACTACGATAATCTATGTAGGCAACACTACAAATGTAACAGACCACATCTACTGCGTGAATAGTTTGTCAAACGCAACGCAAGGTCACCTAATGGATCAGATCCAAACACTGCAGATCCTTCAAGGTGTTTTCTTCTTCTTCATCTGTCTTTCTGGAGGAATCTATGTGGTTCATATTGCTGTGCTGTTCCCTAACGCCTGCAGACATTGGAGAGACGAGAACTTCGAGAACATGCTCGCTGAGGCCCCGGCGTATTACCAGAAGATCCTGCAGATACATACCCTTTTTCTGCTTCTTGAAAGCGTCATTCATGATATGCCGATGTCCTCGCTGGCTATCGAGATGTGTGCGCAGATGTGGGGGATTGGAGGAATCAACTGCTGGGAGTGCGCATCGTCAATGGAACTTCTTCCTACTGCTTCCCAATCGTTACCAGGATGTGCGAAATGGCTTGGACTGCTGTTGGGTTCCATAGCTCTGGTCAGCATTTACAAAGGTAGATTAACAAATATATAATGAGTCTGCTTAAGGATCGCCGCATCGTCAAAAGTCACTTCACAATTTTGACGATGTTATGGTTCAAACGTGGTAAAGTTCACCGAACTTAGTAAATCATTGAAGTCGTTCACTTTCAAAACCATGTACGTAACGTTCATTGTTATTACGAAAACAAGATTTCACAACAACGCACTGAAACCCATAGAGAACGAAACAAAAAGATTGGCTGATAGAGCGCGCGCCGTTGGAAAGTGTGGATTACTCAAACCAAACCGAACCGGCTTGTAAATAGTTTATCTCTGGGCTGCTCTAAGTCAAGGCACGGCTACTAAACGCGCGCACAGATCGAAATAGAATTTCGCAACTATCGTGTTGATCAGCAAGTCAAATTAAGCTTTTAATTCAGCTTCTCGTAGTCGCGGCGCACACTAACAAATTAAACTCATTTTCTTTGTCGATATTTTCTTTAATATTTTGCTTTCAATCTCTAGGGATTCTACCCTTGTACGCATGGATAGGTAACCCATTCTGCTGGGCCTGCTATCCTCTACGTATCTGCGTCGTCCTACCCGCGGGATTCCTGTACTGCGTCCTGACCCTCGCACCAGCCATGGGTGTAGCCCTCAACCGTCTGTTCAAGGTGGAACCGTCCATGAAGAACGAAATGGGCACGTTTGCTGACACCATCTGGACCTTTGGGCTCTTCTTCTATGGCATCTTTGCCATCATCGCGCTGTTGTACTGGCTGTTGTGTGGCAAGTGCATCTGTTCAATGTGTTGTGAGTGTAAAAAGAAAGATGACGGCAAGGGATGTTTATGTTGTTGAGCATGCAGTACATTTGGACAGCGGTGAACCTCAATTCTACGCAGTCACCGGCTCTGATTCAGGAATGGGGCTCTGGTCATACTTTAGCAGCATGCACAGATATATACATGTGGAATTTAAGAATTTGTTAAGGGGTTACTAAGAGAGCTATATAGGTGTATCAGAGCTGCATGTTTTCTTGTTTCTGTGACCTTCTTTACCGCTTCTAAACTGAAACCCATAGATTATTAGCTTCCATTAGTACTATATACTCATACTATTGCAAATTCAAAATAAGAAAAACTCTATATACAAATAACGTGCCGTGTTGGTCACAGAAACATCAACGGGGCCCTATAACATTAAATCCAGTTTGGAGCCGGTCTGTCTGTCTGTCGATATGTCTGTCTGACTGAATGTCTGTCTGTCTGTCCGTTTATCCATCAATCGATGTTAATTCAGAAACTTAGAAGATGAAAGCTCTAGCGAAAGAAACTAGTGTCAAGTTTAGTCAAACTGATGCAAGAAAAGCATACACTATTAGCAGTTGTTAAGAGATTGAGAGGATCGGATGTATTAACTTGGACGTGATGGTTTCCTATTTCAAACCATTTGAATTCCCTAGGCCTTGTTTGCTAGGATCGAAAATACACTCAGCTTCACCTGCGCTTTATCTCATTGCGCTATATTCTCATTTAAATACTGACTTTACACGCAAGTAAGAAGGATCTTACGCCCAAGATGTATGGGTTTTTAGCTGCCGTCGATAAAAAAATACTAACTCAGACCGTAGGAAATTTTATTGAAGATGGGTGTAAATGATATGCTGTGGTGGACCCAAGGGATACGTGGTCACCGGGTGCACGTGACCCCCCGTTCTAGCTTGGAACTAGTTGGTTAATATAGAAAAAGGTACATCTCCTAAATTTTGTGACCCCCCTACTCAAAATCCTAGATCCACCTCAATATGCTTCTCAGTATATTCATGTGTCCCAGTGAAGGCCCTGGATGGTCCATTGTTTTGTTGAAGTTTAGCCTGAGAAAACAGGACTCCTTTCGCTTAGGAGTGAAAGGACGTCTGTTTTCTCAGGCTAGTTGATGTTTTACATGCATTCTTTACTTTACCGTTGGTATATTTGTGAATTTTTTTGATGCTGAAATAATATTAACGCTGTTCATGAGCTAGTAAACGCGTCTATTGTAATAAGAAACACAGCGGTGTTAGTTTTAGGAATAATAATTCATTTGGCGTGCAGGCATGTCTTGATTAAAGCGGGCTTTATTTTGCAAGCTCTAAAGATGAAAACTTAGACTACAAGGTCAAACGTCGAACTTCACATAAGCCGAACGCATTGAAAACAATGGATAATAATAAGGCGGTCTTCTTTGATGTCATTAGGTTCAGCTCATGTGAAGTCCGACGTTTGACCTTAGTCTAAAAGTTGTCACCACGTACCATGGCCCCCAAGGTTAGAGTATATATGCCATATAAATAGGGTCGCCATTAGTCGTGGGAAAAGTTAGGAGATAGAAACACGCCTCGGCTGCCTTAGTCGGGTATGCATTTTTCTCGTGCCAGGGGGGACAACTTTTCTCGATTCGTGTAGATAGATTTTTTTATTAGTCTAAGGAGTTTAAAGATACCCTAGGCTCGCGGCGTTGGGACCTTTGGGTCCTTAGATTGCTGTAAGAAATGTAAGAGGTCTGTAAGAAAAGATTTTATTTTACAAAGGAATTGTTATGTGAATTAATGAGTGATCGTGGCAATACTGAACTATCATCGTTATCATTATACAAACTGAAGGATTTCGAATTAATTTTGAAGTCAAACTAGGTGATTATATTAAGATGGGGAAATAAAGAATATTTAAGTCTAGAAGATTCTTTTTTTTTATGCGAACTTTTGCAACTTGGTATTGCTTCTCCACGCCACTTTCACCCCTCCCAACATGCCCAATCCATTTTTCTCGGCTTCCAGTGCCTTCTCTTCTATAACTCCCCCCCCCCCCCCCCTCCTCCGAGGGCGCCGGACCTGTTCTCAGGCTTAAGTATCAGGCTACAAAAACAAGCGAGCTACACTAGACCTGTTTTGCTCCAACCCTCTCCTCCCTCGGGACTACATTTGAGGGAATGCCACCAAAGTGCGCTGCAAAGTTGTAGAACAGCGAATGCATGCGTTACATGACCTGGTCAAAAAAACAAATTGAAAGCAATTTCGAGAACTGGAGAAAGGGATCACGTGATCTGATTGAAAAGAAATCTCCTCAGCTCGGACTTCCAAAGGCTGGTTTTCACTAACGACAGATCGGCCGGAATCGAAGTCTGAATCGACCTTAAAAAGACCTTATAATTAGTCGGAAGCAGCTTATACAGACTAAGTGAAAATTAAAAAAAGGAGTCATAATCGTAGTCAAAACCCCTTCGTAATCGGAATAGTAAGGAACAGAATGTTTCCTTTGGCTTGGCAGGTGCTTCCGCTTATTATGGCGAGCGGTGTTCATTTGCAATTTCATGTATGAACTGCTTCCTACTCCGATTCCGACTCTGGCCCATAGCGGCCATGACAAACTCAAGCTTGCTCTTGACAAACTCAAACTACTTTCGGCAAACTCAAACTACTTTCCACAAACTCAGACTTCCTCTCGACAACCTCAAACTACTTTCCACAAACTCAGACTTCCTCTAGACAACCTCAAACTACTTTCCACAAACTCAGACTTTCTCTCGACAACCTCAAACTACTTTCCACAAACTCAGACTTCCTTTAGACAACCTCAAACTACTTTCCACAAACTCAGACTTCCTCTAGACAACCTCAAACTACTTTCCACAAACGCAGACTTCCTTTAGACAAACTCAAACTACTTTCCACAAACTCAGACTTTCTCTCGACAACCTCAAACTACTTTCCACAAACTCAGACTTCCTCTCGACAACCTCAAACTACTTTCCACAAACTCAGACTTCCTCTCGACAACCTCAAACTACTTTCCACAAACTCAGACTGCCTCTCGACAAACTCAAACTACTTTCCACAAACTCAGACTTCCTCTAGACAAACTCAAACTACTTTCCACAAACTCAGACTTTCTCTCGACAACCTCAAACTACTTTCCACAAACTCAGACTGCCTCTCGACAAACTCAAACTACTTTCCACAAACTCAGACTTCCTCTAGACAAACTCAAACTACTTTCCACAAACTCAGACTTTCTCTCGACAAACTCAAACCCCGAGGAGGGGTACTTCGGGTCGTTTCATACGGGGATGCTCCGCCCGGACTCTCGACCCCTTACCCTTTTCTATACCAAATTTCAGCAAAAAGGTACCCCTTTTTATACCTTTTTGCCTGAAAAGGTTCCCCTTTTCGTATACCTTTGAAGAAAATCTACCCCTTTTTATACCAAAAGTCACAAATTTCCTCTCCTTTTCTATACCTGCGGCCTGAAAAAAGTACCCCTTTCGGGCGGAGCATCCCCATATAGTCCATTATAGGGAGTACCCCCCCCCCCCCCCCCCCCCAGGACTCAAACTACTTTCCACAAACTCAGACTTCCTCTCGACAACCTCAAACTACTTTCCAAGCTTGAGTTTGTCATGGCCGCTATGGGCCACCGTAAATAATCAAGTAAAAACCAGCCTTATTGCTGCAAATTATTATTCTCAATTAATCTTGGACACGAAACAAGCAGAATGATAACATGAACCAGCTGGACCACGAAAGACTTGGTATTTGACTTGGTATTTGTGAATCACCCTTCGAACTTCGTGTGATTCGGTCTGTTGCCATGTCGACCAAAAACTGGTACTAATGTCGAACGAGAGATCCTGGTGACGAGTTGATCAACAGTACATTTATTTATTCAACCAGTCAAGCGTACAACATTTATGCAAATTTCCTTCAAGTTTGACGTACATACTTGCTCATTTACGAATCTTAAAGTCACCATACTTTTTAAAACTTTGGTCTCAATTTTTTTAATGTGATTGAAATCCAAGGAGACAACAGTGTTTTCATCAGCCGATACCAGCCGGGCTAGCATCTTAATACGAGTGAAGAAACGAAGAAGATAAAGGCGAATAGCGGGCAAACTTTACTACAGACGAATGATTTCGACTTGAAAATCAAGTAAGAACAAACTCGATCCATTAACGACATACCAGATGTTATGTTAGTATGAAGTAGCTAGGAAAGAACGATCTTAAATATTAATCAGAGGTCACTGTATTTACTAGTATTTAAGTCCTGACTGACTTACGTTTAACATCAGAGCAGATTTATAAAGTTTGTTGGACTGCTAAGTATTGCCTTGGGCACTTAACATACTCGTAATACCTAAACTATCTACATCAATCTTACTCCAATGTTTCAAAAAGTCGATTTTATGAAGCATTATCTTTATAATCAAACTGAAAGCTAATAGTCCGTGTTACCAAGGACTTCAGTGGAAAGCTTTATAGTTCTTGTTATGTATGTATGAGGGAACTGCATGTTAATTCAGCTGTTTTAAACTTATAGGTCTTCAGACATGATCTTTTGCTTTGCTTTTCATGAAAATACTGTTCTACTTTGTATCACAATTTATGTGTATTTTATCTTCGAAGGTTGGTTGAGAGATTGCGTTACTGGTCATATTAAGATGTAACTCAAGCGACGTGTGTTGTATCGGAATTTCAGTGGATAATATCAGCTGTAGGGTTTGCAATTGTATTAACTTACTGTAGGGTTACATTCACGTATTATTGAGTGATACATTTGGAGAGACATCAAGATGTGTGACCGTGTATGTGAAGGGATGATATCATGCTGCACCATAGTATGCAAGGTATGCTGCAAAAACATGTCAGTGAAGGTCGCATTTCTCATTCAATTTCTTATTTATGGGATTTTTCAAGGCTTCAACGTCGCGACAGATGCTGGTCTTTTTGTCGAACTGTTCACGACACAGCGCCGGTGCAGTAACATGACAAGTGGACCTTTCCACTGCACTTCATTTACACCATCAGATAACTCCTCATCGCTCAAACAAGTATTGAAAGACCATGTAAACACCCTAGAAATACTGGAATACTCCATGATGCTAGTAATGGGAATAGGAGCAGCAATATATATTGTACATATTATTATTCTTATTCCCAATCTGTGTAAGAATTATCGAGATCCTGATATCGCACATGAAGTCGAGGGTAAGGTGGCACCTCGATATTATCAGAATATCATCATGACCCATTGTATTTTTATGGTTCTGGAGAGCATTATCCACGATATTCCTGCTAGCTGTTTGGCCATGGAAATCAGCGTTCATTTTTGGGGTAAAAGTGGTGTTAACTGCTGGGAATGTTCGCCTATTACGGAGCCACTTCCTAAAGAACAGTCCCTGAGTAATGCCAGGCTATGGCTTGCATTGATGTTGACTGGTATTGGGCTGTTAGCCTTCTATAAAGGTACGTCTATCTTGGTTCAAAGATAAGAGAACTTTTTGTGATCATTTCTACATTTCTACGTATCCAGGATGTACGATGGGGGGGGGGGGGGTGATACTACCTCACCTACTCCTCGTCCTCCTGTTTAGGATCGTACGTTAATAGCCTTGTGGCAGTCGACCCACAAAACAACCTAAAAAAGCCTTCTAGCATAAGTGAAATCAGTATTTGCTTGCAAATATTATTTTATGCAGCATAAGACCTGCTGTTTGTTAAACTTCCCATGATGCAATGGTTGAATGGTTGGAATGGGGAGGGGGGGTGGGGGAGGTAGAGCGATTGCTAATAGACCCCTTTCACGTGACGTCAGAGCAGCTCAATTTGGAGGGCAAAACGAGAGAATTTTAATCTCCTGAGAATTGGAGGGGTCTATATGCCAGTTCAAAGTTTAAGAATCGTTTTCAGTGCGCATGCGATTTTATCCCGAATTTCTCACCTTCTTTTGTTTAAACCTTATTTTGATTTAAATTAAACAAAAGAAGGTGAGAAATTCGGGATTAAATCGCATGCACACTGAAAACGATTCTTAAACTTTGAACTGGCTTATAGGCCTCAAGCATGATGAAGTTTTATACCTACACTTCCAGAATCCCTTTCGGTAGCATTGTTTGTTATGCTAATTTTCACTATTGTCTTGGTATTCTCAAAGGAGTTTTCACAATAGACCTCTTTACCTTCGTATGCAAATTGCCCATTTCAGACCACATGACATTCCCTTGAGAAATGTTCTTTTGTTAAAATATTTACACATGAAAGAATCAACTCCCAAGAGTGGCATCACGTGGTCTGAAATGGGCACAACAAACAACGAAGGTAAAGAGGTCTATTGAATATGAAAAGAGATTTTGAAAAGGATTGTGGTAGTTTAGGTATGAAACGTCATGAGGTTAGGGGTCTATTGAAAACCCAACGTCGTTGGCAGAGCATGCTCGTTGGCAGCTGATGGCTTATGAGGGATGTCACGTTCTTGGCAATGGCGACACACGTTTTTATATTTGTTCTCGCTCCGGCGTTTGCTGCGAAAGAGGGAAGTTGGATTTTTTACTTACTCCCTGATAGGTCTCTCTGTGTCCAGCTTTACAAGAAATATGGCAGACAAGGCTCGCACCGGCCACACAAACAGGCCTTAATTCTACATATAAATATATAATTTAAATAAAATATATATTCCAATTGGAATGCAGTGGAGGCCACTCGGTAGATTCCACTGTTAATTCTTATTTATTAATTATTTTATTTATATTGTTTTGACGGAAAGACGCGATCGAGTAAGTTCAGAACCTATACCCGAAGCCAAATAGAACCTCTGGGTCCCAGGGTACACCCAGAAGCAATCTTATTTTTAAAATATATTTAATAAGAAATATGAAAAAAAAAATTAATAAATACTAATAAAATAAAGTATTTATCTAGATTTTTGTTTTCTCATGCCTGTGCTTTCTTGATTATCTCTTCAACAGGTCTAATCCCATTATATTTCTGGGTCGGTAACCCATTCTGCTGGAGTTGTTACTTTCTTCGTTTCTTCCTGGCCATGCCTGCTGGTTTTATCTACGCGTTACTTATCCTGACCCCGTGTATGGGTGTGGCTGCCCTCAGGTAACACTCATACTTTATGTGTTATTGTTATTCTCCTGCTGCACATCATCTGTAAGTTAGCCGTGCCCTGACTTAGATCAGCCCAGAGGTTATTTCAGGGTTCAATCTGTGAGTTAGCCGTGCCCTGACTTAGATCAGCTTAGTTGTTTAGTTAGGCGTACAGGCTGTGTGGAAGGGCACTAGTTCAACTAAACGACCTTTAAACATCAGAATAAAGGTCCAGTGTGAAATAGTGTATAAGAATCCCCAAGAAGGAAGAGGTTGGTTAGTTGGGGAAGCGCGCGTACGCGTGTGTTTAGACGCAAACGTTCCCGCCAAATTCATTGAAATGATCTATCAGTGTGAACCATGGAGTACACCGTTCAGTTGCTAGGACTTTCTCATATTTATTGATGTCAAAAATATCACTGCACACGATCACTACTCGTCGAATCATAATGTTGCGACACGGTACGGTCACAGCACATCTTTCATCACCCTCTCTACTCAGTAACAATTACACCTCTCGCCCTCATGCATGGTCTACGAGTCAATAAGCACACCTACTAATCGTTGAGATGTGATAGATAAAACATGAGCGGGAGACCTTTATGGGGATTTAAAATGGCGAGCCGCATACTCGAGAAAATCTGAGTTAAAGTTGTATGCAAATCAGGACGAATCTCTTGCCGATTTCAAAACTCGGTCATGGTTGTGATTTTCTATTGTGTTTGGCCTTACGAATATTAATGAGTTTGATAAAAATAGTTACAAACAATTTTGAAATTAAGTTTTGGTTTTCAAAACAGGCACTTTTTACTACTAGCGGTCTATCACTAATAGACCACTAGTAGCTCAGCCAATCAGAGCGCAAGATTTTCGATCATCGTGATAGATCATTAGGGTTCGATTCCTGTCAGGTGGAGCCTCTGCACCAGCCAGTGACTACTGAATAACTTTTTTATCATTCTATCTCCTTAGCTTCTCATCTCCTATCTATTATATTGCTATATATTGCATTCTGAACTGAACGTGGACAGCTCGAGCCTAGCAATATGCAGGCCGTCTATCATATCAACCTAGTAAAGTGACCACAACCACATGAGTCTCCCTGTAGCTCAGTGGTAGAGCATCCGACCAGGTTCGATTCCTGTAAGGTGGACTTGGATTTTTTTTCCGAGCCCCTGCACAAGCTAGTGAATACTGAATAACGTTTCTATCATTAGTATGTTTAGACTAAATGACAAATTTTCGCTTCTAGTAGTCTATCACTAATAGTCCACTAGTAGTCTATCACTAATAGTCCACTAGTAGGGACTAGTAGGGACT
Source organism: Anthopleura xanthogrammica (assembly GCA_964019055.1). Lineage (NCBI taxonomy): Eukaryota > Metazoa > Cnidaria > Anthozoa > Actiniaria > Actiniidae > Anthopleura > Anthopleura xanthogrammica. Next base: position 4,820,113 of record OZ025218.1, on the reverse strand, counting down.
AATTGGTGGCCAATTAGAATGCAGGATTTGTGATAGACCACTAGTTGGTTTATAGACCACTTGCAGCACGTCGGAATGCAGCCCAATTTGGAGGACAAAACAATAGGTTCTAATTCTCAGGAGATTGAAATTTTTTTTTTGTCTTCCAAATTGAGCTACTTTGACGTCACTTACTAATACTTTGAATATTTTTCAGGGTCATCCCTGCCGTCCCGTCACTGAAGGGGGAGATTGGTGGTACAGCAGATACCTTCTGGTCTATAGGCCTTGTATTCTGGGTTCTACTGAGCGTCGTTTTTATTACCTACTTCTGTTGTAAGAGAACCATCATGGATTTATGTCCGTGTCTGGCCTGGTGCGAGGAACCCAAGTCAAGGAACAAAGAAGAGAAAGAAGCTGGGTGTATTTGTTTTTAATGAATCCCGTGATGGATACAATGTTATCATCTGTGGGGACGAAAGACAAAAACATAGAAAAGTTAGTTTTGGTATGAGTGGGAAACTATACGTCAATTCGGTATCTTAGTTACCGTATCCGTAACTTTGTGTTCGTGATTGGTTCCGCATGAAAATAATGGGAAGCCATTTCAATGTTACAGCATGTAGTACTGTGTACTTGTTGTAAGTCAGTAGTGTATGTTTCTCACTCACACGAAAACTATAGACCCCTTGCAGCACGTCGGACTGCAGCTCAATTTGCAGGGTAAAACAATAGGTTCCAATTCTCAGGAGATCAAAATTCTTTTGTTTTGCCATCCAAATTGAGCTGCTCTGACGTCACGTGCAAGGGGTCTATTCTGGGAAGCCCTTTCAATGTTATGGCATGTCGTACCGTGTACGTGCTGAATTCAGTATCGTATGTTTCCCACTCATACGAAAACTATTTTTATGGGAAGCCATTTCAATGTTACGGCATGTTGTACCGTGTACGTGCTGTAACTCGCATTACCGTGTGTTTCCTATACTCATGCGATAACCATTCTTATAGAAAGCCATTTCAATGTTACGGCATGTTTGTACCGTGTACGTGCTGTAATTCGCAGTACCGTGTGTTTCCCCACTCATACGATAACCATTCTTATGGGAAGCCATTTCAATGTTACGGCATGTACCTTGTACTCATTCAGTGTTGTAAAAGTCAGTACCGTATGTTTAACATTCGTAGACACGAAAACCGCTAATACTAACAATAAAAGCTGAACGCCAATTGAAACGTTCTAGTTTTTTGGTTCTGATAAATGTCGATTAGTGTCAGAGGTTACCGCAATAACAATTGTTTGTCTTTTAACGGAGTTGCATATTATTTAGCGAAAGGTAGTTTAGCTGAATCGCTTTTATGAAAGTCGAAGTCAAATATTCCTTTAATTGTTACAAAGTAATGTAAACGAGGCTTCTTGGTCAATGTAATACAGAACTGACACAAACTGCTTACAACCTTACCATACCAACGAACAATGGACTCCTTCGACTCCTTGCACATGTGGTGCACTGTTATTATCATCAATATACAAGGCCAAATATTAAACTGCCCTCACTAAAACGTTTAGTCTAGCGGGCCAAACGCCAAGCGCGCGGCCTGCAAATGCATTTACCGCCCTGCTTCTGATTGGTTGAGAGAATGTCTTGCTGTCAGCCAATAGATCTTAAGAAAACCCTTTCAAAGCGGTTGCGTTTGATGTTTTCTTGTTTTGTACGTATAAAAACTTAATTTTTGAATGAAATTGTTTGATTAAAATTCTAACTTTTGATATTGAAGACTTTGTATAATTTGGTCTTGTATATTAATGATAATGATAATGACATGACTTTTGTCGTGGATATTTTTTATTTGTGGCCCGAGTATAGCATCGTTTGCACCCTCGCTGCGCTCGGGCGCAAAATTGATGCTACTCGGGCCACAAATAAACAATATGCCCTCCAAAACTCATGTTATTGTCCTATTGTCAATCGACGCCATTACTATAACAGCTTTTCATATTTGCCCCCTACGAAGATGGCCGCCGTATCGTCGAAGCACTCCATTAATAGTGTGGCCGATTCCGCCATCGTGAGGATGGAGTGATATACCTAGTTAAAAAAGAAAACTTTTCTGGGAGCTCCTTTTCTTTTCTTTCTTTTTTTTCTTTTTTGTAAAAACTAAAAGACGGATACAGCCTTTAATATAGCCTGCTTTCCAGACTCGATTTTTTTACGTTAAAAAATTTCACGAAATTTTCGAGCTTGAAAAATCCTGTATTAGCCTGTATGCAAGGCAGGTTAATAGAGCTCATGGTCTCGACACATGGACAATAGCTAACCAACCACTGTTGCAACAATATTCCCACAATGGAATTAAAATCTTGTCCCACAAACAGCTATTCAGTGTTTTAAGTTTTTTTTTGTATTTTCATAAAACGTTTTTTTTTTGTTCGCTGTAGTCAACTGTTTGCTGTTAAATTCCACGTTTTCCTTATCTAGTTTCTAAGCAACCACTTAATTGCATTTCAAACCAAAGGCTTCGCTCTTAAAGAAATAAACAATATCAAAGCTCCCCTTTTGTTAGAAACTCTTTCAAATTAAACCATGGACACACGCTGTCTGCATGCGTGCTAAGTAGTGTCAAGGGCCACTTGCGGTCACTCCAAATTCGTACAAAAGCTGTATTTGTGATAGATAATAAGATTCTGAAAAATCGTACACGAGGATGAGAAGAAAAAAGCCCAAAACTAATCAAATGCGTCCTATGGCGAGCTCGGATTGGGTGCCCTGTGCTTTTCCCGTGCTTATTAGTGATGTTACAGGAAGGAATTAATTTACTTCGAAATTTCGAAATAATTTGCTCGCTTGAATGCTCAATCTAACTGGGAAGTTGGGTTATTGGCCGCATATTTTCCTTAAAAAATTCTACTCTGCTTTCTAATTTTGTGGAGTTTTGAGGCGAATTCTCATCCTATAAAATTAAGACGCTTAATTCGAGCAGCTACTCGTGTACCGTTCGTTACCAGACGACCATAGGCAACCGGCAATCGTTTAATCATCGATCTGCTAACGCCTCACTGAGTGATTGAGTGATTGAGTGACACATTTTCATATTCAGACCCCTCACAATAACTCGAACCTATTGATGTGTCCTCTTAATTCAACCGCATTCGAACGTGCTGCTTCTATATATAAAAGAAAGCAGACTTCGATCTTTAATATGGTGCGAGCTGGTCTTTCCGTCAAGTTCTGATCAGTTATACTGAGGTTAAATGTCGAACTTCACATGAACCAAACCTGATGATATCAAGAGAAACGCCTTATTATCCATTGTTTTCAATGTGCACGGCTCATGTAAAGTTCGAAGTTTGAACCGAGTTGTAAAGAACAATCTGCTTGCAAGGAAGAGAGCGGCGTCATCACTAGTTAGGTGCACCCACACAGCACGACATGTGGTCTAATATTCAATCAGATACTCCCTGCTGTGAAGCCTCTTCACGATAGCCGGTTGCTTAGTAATGAAGTAGACGAGACCAGGAATGTGTTCTTCTCACCATTGATCAGTCGTGTATTATTCTACGTGTTTTTTAGCACGTTACAGTCCCTATTGATCTTGTTTGGCCGTACTCTAACACATCAGTTCTCAGTAACAGAAGCGCTCCGAGGTCGTTGCGGGTGGCTCATTGAAAATTCGTGAGGCCTCTTATTACTGCGTGCACTTGATTTTTATTCAAGAAATTAGAATAAAAAAGAAAGTGAGGAAAGCAAAAAGAAAAGAAAAGGAAAGTCAGAAAAAAGACAAGACTGCAGTAAAAAGAAAGGGAAAGAAAAAGATCGAAAAAGAAAACTATAAGAGAAAAAAATATTTTTTTTATTGCTACGCGCAGATCGCCGGGGAGTGAAACGTTAACACTACTTTGCTAATCCAAATTTTCTCTCGTTCCAGTTTACTCAGGGGGCAAAATAGTGTTCCACGACCACATTTTGTCTCATTAATTCAACAAGTTTCTGATATTTTGCTTTGCCCCCTGAGCAAACTGGAATGAGAGAAAATTTGCATTAGTAAATTAGTGTATAGACTACCGTCAATAAAATAAACCGTTAGAGTGCACCAAGGTACATGGGAAACGTTGGAAGGTACGCGGAAAAAATATTTGATTGACGACAGTCTATTTTTAGGAAAAACCTACTAATGGTCTATCACCAGTCGAGTCCTGTGATTGGCTGAGCTACTAGGGGTCTATTAGTGATAGACCTCTAGTAGCGAAAAGCGCCGGTTTTGAAAACCAAAAAATATATATTTAAAGCAAAATCCAAAACTTTTTGCATCCTTTTATTGGACCGATTAGTAGGTTTTTACTAAAACAATTAGTCCTCTCGCCTTCATGGCCTACGAGTCAATAGCCCATTCGGCCTTCGGCCTCATGGGCTATTGACTCGTAGACCATTCGGACTCGAGGACTAATTGTTAACCATTAACTTCTCGGTCTCGTAAACAGAGCTAGTGGTATAAATATCATATAATGATGATAATGATACGTTAACACAGGTAGCCCACCACACATTTAGTCAGAAGCTTTTGGTAAACTCTTTACCCAATGAAATTCAACCACTGTCAACTATTAAGAAATTCAAAAGAGCTGTGAAAAGTTCCCTCGTAGTAAATAATTAGGCTGTAGTCTCTCTTATATCGATTTTTATAACTATTCTATTGGCATTATTGATTTTTTTATTAAATATTTTATCGAATATTGTTTACTAAAGTGTAGTTTTGATGGTTTTAGGTATTATATGTATGTATGTATATATATATATATTTATTATATGAAATAGAGTGTGATATTGAGTGACATCAAAATGATAAAATTGATATCCCCACTCCCACCAGTGGCCAGTGGGATAAGCTATCTATCTTGGTTAACTTTTATAGTTATTATAGATAGCTTGTGTCTTAATTTAAGTTAATTTATAATTCTTTGTAAAATGTAACCTAATAACAAAAAATGACACTAAATGAATATATGTATGTATGTATATGTATGTGGGGATACAATTTATAACAACACAACGGTGGTGACAAATTTCGACTTTTTGCTCAGCAAGTCTCAAATACTCCATTATTTTTCATTGAAGATTTCATATAATAAACAGAACATTACATGGCCGCTTGGAGATACGAATTTTATCTTCTCGTGCTGATATTATCTCTCACTCGAACATAAAATTCGTATCTCCGCGCGACCATGTAATATCCTATATATATTTTTTCCATTTTCCAGAGCCCAACTGAAAATCATTCTAAATGACGTAGGCTTTCTGAATAAAGATTTAATCTTAAATTTTTGGTTATAGCAGCGATCATCAAACATAGTCGATGACTGTTATTTACATATAAACTTTAACTGTATACGTAACGACTGTTGAACACGATTCTCTCGACATGATATGGTATTTGATATTAGACCAATTTACTAACAAAAGAAAAATATCTTGCATTAATGAATATGTCTCTTGTTGCATGTGAAGTTCAAGCGAATGTAAGCTTAAGCATATAATATTTTTCGACAATTTTCAGTCTAGTTCACTTTCCACCTAAAAAAACTTATAACTTAAGATTTGCTGAATAAAATCACGCTGTTTCGTAACCGGCGTTATGCCGCGTTACACTTGTAAGTGTCATGTTTTTAACACTATATACACAATCCTTGGGAGCTTCGCTTTTAGACAGTGTTTAAATATATATATTAGAAATATGAACAAAGTAACGTGTCAATATTCAAGACTTCAACCAGTTCAGTGCGATTCGACGATCTCAAAATTGTCGTCAAACACAAAGTGCTATATTTTGGAAGTGTCTGTCGTAGCTTGGAAGTGAAGTGACGAGGTCTCATGATATACTTCGCAGCAGTAACATTTTGATATCCGTTCGTGTATGAAGTCGAACGTGAATCCGGCAGAGACGTTATGTTCTCTGGTGATTTCTCATCAGTCATTCAAGATTGACGGTATGTTTTGATTGAAGGCTCGTAGAGTAAGCAGGGAAAAAGAGACCTAGTACTAAAAATAGTATTAATTGTGTTGGTTTTAGCAGTGGTGATAGTAGTGTAGTGATAGTAGTGTAGTGATAGTAGTGTAGTGATAGTAGTGTAGTGATAGTAGTGTAGTGATAGTAGTGTAGTGATAGTAGTGTAGTGATAGTAGTGTAGTGATAGTAGTGTAGTGATAGTAGTGTAGTGATAGTAGTGTAGTGATAGTAGTGTAGTGATAGTAGTGTAGTGATAGTAGTGTAGTGATAGTAGTGTAGTGATAGTAGTGTAGTGATAGTAGTGTAGTGATAGTAGTGTAGTGATAGTAGTGTAGTGATAGTAGTGTAGTGATAGTAGTGTAGTGATAGTAGTGTAGTGATAGTAGTGTAGTGATAGTAGTGTAGTGATAGTAGTGTAGTGATAGTAGTGTAGTGATAGTGGTGCAGTGATAGTGGTGTAGTGATAGTAGTGTAGTGATAGTAGTGTAGTGATAGTAGTGTAGTGATAGTAGTGTAGTGATAGTAGTGTAGTGATAGTAGTGTAGTGATAGTAACATTGATATTAGTAGAAGTGTATTAGTAGGGATAGTGGTAATGGTAACAGGGGCGTAGCCAGGATTTTGCCGTAGGAGGGAAGGGGTAGGGGGGGTCGATCATTGTGAGTCGCATTTCACTAGACCATTCTGTCAAGAACAAGATTGGTTGTTAGACACGTATGTTTGAACAATAAAGGATATATCATATTGAAATCTACTGATGTGGTTACAATGTGAGTTGACATATCCAACACGGAACTATCATGCAGAAACCAAAAATTACGTCATGCTTGCTCCGATCGATCGCATGCTGTTTGTGGCGAAAGAACAAGTTAGATTACCTTAAAAAAATAGGTCGTAATCACTGACGTCATTCCCGACTCGTTATGTACCAGCTCAATGGCAAGTTTTCAAGAAAAATGTACAAGAAAAATTAAGCATGAAGGTCATTGTTTGTCCTTCAGAAAAATCTGGTCATGAGATACAGGTGATTGATACCAAGCTTTAGACAACCATTCCTTCCTTTGATACTACGTATATTTATAAGTTTCTGCGCGTTGGTACACTATATGATATACTTGTTTATTCTAAATTTCAGCTGATACACATAGATGATTATGCAATACTGTTGATAGCACCTTATTTACTCCAAACGCAGTTGAATCGGTGAGATTAATTTTCCCTTTCCTGGACGAGTGTGGAGTGGGAACAAAACCCGACTTGACTGCGTATGACTGTGAGTGTGCCATGCCCTGACCATATATCACAATGCACCAATGATGCTGATCGTGCGAGTTACGATTGAGATAGAAAAAGAACCATACGTTTATAGCTAGTGCTAGTGATGTATAAGAACCACTGAATGGGCTTCTACGCACATCCCCATCCATCTTACCCTTAAAACCTTTTTATATATAATTCATATTTGTGCCATAAAGAAACACGCTTCCCCAATTTAATTCTCTCATTCATTGTTTCTTATCAGCCTACATCTAGTATGATAATTTTCTATATATTTGAATTTCATGACTGAATTTAGATCAGGGCTGTTCGATTGTTGAGTTTGAAAGTTGTTAGCAATACAAGTAAACGAGGGTTATTCTAGTACGTTCTCGTTATTATGACTAGAATTAGAAAATATATTTTAACACATGAGCAAATTAAAATTGAAAAAGTTAGGGAAACGAAGTCAATGTTGGTGGTTTGCTTCAAATCTTTGTGATTCTTTTCTGAATCTGATTTTTATTTTTGGCTTTCTCACAATTATGTTTTATCCTCCCCTCCCTCCCACCCTCCCTCCCTCCCTGCCTCCCTCACTGCCTCCCTCCCTGCCTCCCTGCCTTCCTTCCTGCCTTCCTTCCTTCCTTCCTTCCTTTCTTCTTTTCTTCCTTTATTCATTCATTCACCCGGATTCATCCATCCATCCATCCATCCATCCATCCATCCATCCATCCATCCATCCATCCATCCATCCATCCATCCATCCATCCATCCATCCATCCATCCATCCATCCATCCATCCATCCATCCATCCATCCATCCACCCATCCATCCATCCATCCATCCATCCATCCATCCATCCATTCATCCATCCATCCATCCATCCATCCATTCAATCATTTGTATTTATTCATTTATTCTTTAATATATTCATTCATCAATTCATCCTTCCTTCCTTCCTTTAATTTATTCACCTTTCATTCATTCTTTCTTTCTTTCTTTCTTTCTTTCTTTCTTTCTTTCTTTCTTTCTTTCTTTCTTTCTTTCTTTCTTTCTTTCTTTCTTTCTTTCTTTCGTTTCTTTCAAACGTATCCTCTTACCATTAATTCCTCACACACCTCCCACGCTCTCTTTCTCGTCATATTCATCCCTAATTTCGCATACAAACGTGCCCTCAAAACTTACACTCAGTATAATAATAATTAAAAAATATATATATTTGAAATGTCGGTTCGCTATTTTTTCCGCTTCTTATTTTCTGTCCATCTTCAGTTTCACTTCCCTTGCCAGTGCATGGGTCCCTAACCCAGCTGACAAGCGAGCTCGCTCGTTCACGTGTTGAAAATAACACCAATTAACAAGGCGTCACTTCAGTATAATTGTCACTACTGCTTTCCCCTACATCCCTTCAGGGCAAATTAGCTTCAAAATTGGTTGAAAATGCTCTCCTTCTGCCAATTTAAGTCTTATGATAAAACTATTATGTTTACAAACTGCTATTCTTTTACAAAACAGATTAAACTGTTTTTAATGTGATGTGATGTTGTTAGATTGAGGAAAAAAATTGAAGCGAATTGTAATTATAATTTTGGTGGATCTCTTTAGCTTTATTTAAAAGCATGGATGTCTTTTGTATCAATGTCGAGTGGTATAATTGCGTTTAGGAAAACAAAAAGAGAGAGAAACTCGAGTAGTATACAAAACATTGCAAGAAATGAGCTGCTTGTTCATAAGAAGCCTTAGTTTTCGACAGCTTATATGTGATTTTTTTAAATCTTTGAATTTTCAATTCGTTGGTTTTAGAATATACCACCAGCTCTTGTCTTAAGAGATCTGAATGGTGCAGTTCTTATGATTTAATTTACAAAACGAGCTCAAAGGACACTGAAAACAAAAGATTCGCCATGTAACAATAACAAGGGCTCCTTGGGGGCCTTAGAAAACTCGATATAACGTGTTTCGTAGACGAGACATCAAGTAGAGTGGATAGCAAAAATAATTTATGGAAATAATGAAAAGAACAGCGAGGAAAAATACCACGTGTAGAGTTCTGCACTGCCTAGCATTGATTTAAAGTGGTTTAGCCTCAAGCGAAACACAAAGAGATCGAGGAGAGAGAGAGAGAGAGAGAGAGAGGGAGAGAGGAGTGATTTGCCGAGGTGTTAAACGACGAAAGAATATACAAAAACATTTTGAAAAGAACAATCAATTCGAATTGATATTTTGATTCGTGAATATTCTATCATTTTTCTTACAAAAAGAGTACCAATTCTTGTCGTTATTTTATCTGTGCCTGTAAAAGATTGATTTAGTTATTTTACACTGGCTGAAATTTTACAAATTGAAGTCAGTCGGTGGAAATTTTTATATTTGTCATTTAATAGTGACGTTGTTAGATGATCACTCTGTGTTTGCCGAGTCCTAAAGATCTCTTTTGACCCTTCAACCATCAGCCAATGTCACTAGCTATTGTTCTCTCCACCAATCACGAGCCAGAATAAGCCAACTGCTCCTCCCTCACCTTTGTGTGACTGTTTAGCATTCATAAATGGAGTTTGGGAGTAGAGTTTTGTTCTTCTGGTGAGAGGCCTACACCTGTTGGTTGTCTGATTCTAATCGTGTGTCTTGTCATTAAACGTTTCCGGAAAGGAAGATAGACTCTATCCTTAGTTGAAATAGCCAGGTTTAGCGAGTGATAATTGAGCTCCGAGTCCTTCAAAAACACAATCAAACTTTTGCAATAAGTTTTTCGGGTTTGGACTAATCATGGCCTCACAGAGCCATGGAGCGGCACAGCAAGATCACGAATTGTCCGATCTACAGATATACTGCTACGAGAGACCCAGGAGAATAAAAATCAAAAAATCCTATAAAGAATTCGCTTCGGACGAAGAAAATTCTGAAATGGCGATAGGTGCTGAGGATGCCAAGAAAAGACGGATTAAAGGTAGGTGGAATAGGAAAAAAAAGGATTCTTTCTAAACGTAAACTATCGAAGGCAGTCCCCAGCAGCTGCTCACTTTTTAACAAACTTTCTTTCTTACAATTGCCACTATATAACTCGACCAAGAATTAGAACTAATTACGGGTCTCATTTGTACAAATAAAGACCAAAAAAGAGCAATTCACTAACTTTGATTTTTAAAATTTGAAAATTTCTTTCGTATCCAGAGAATGAGAACAGAAAATATCAGAAAAAAATCAATACAATAAGAAAAAGATATCAGAGTCTTGTGTTGATAAGTCGAGAAAACTTATAGGTTTACTCAAAATGAGTTTTAATTTTTTCGCACTATCTTATGTTATTCTCAAAACTAGTAAAGTGCTGGAAATCTTTGGAGGAAAAATGAAGAATTATATGGGGATATTAAGGAATACTTCGCAGTCCACAACCAGATATTTCAAGCTTATCGTTCGTCTTAACATGGATTTTCATGATATTCTCAACTGGAAAACGACAAAAGAAAATATAATTGTTTTATTTTTGTATCATTTTACCGGAATTAGTTTTCCTTTTTTTGATAAACTGTAATACGAAGAAATTAGAATAAGATTAACTAGTTTTGTAGGGAGAGTTCTTCGGACTAACTGGGTAGCTGTTAATGTTGGTTTTTCATTAATGAATTTAAGGAATATTGTTTACCATAGAGAGAGAATGAGTAGTTGGTGTCATCTCTCTCTCAAAGTAAAAACAAAATTGCCGTATTTTCAAGATATAGCCTGGTAGATGTTTAACAGGACAGATATTTAACTGAAAAGGCGTAGAAGGACGAAGAGATGTAGCGATAAATATATAGAAACAAAATAAGAAAGTCTACACTATCGTATGTCTGTAAGAACTGGTTTATGAATATTGATAAATTCATTTGTCTTTATCGGGGTCTTTTATTTCACTCTAATTTATTTTAGTTTAAAAAAAAATATTTTCAAAAGTTGAAAAAAATAGAAGAAATAAAGGTATATATAGACGAAGGGAAGTACGCACAACCACAGTTAAACAGGCGATATTAGAATTTTGATTTATTCATCAATACCGAGCATTTTGATGGCTTACGGCATGGGTCAATGTTTCCACTAAGTTTACGTTCGCAATATATACTGGTAGAATAAATTTGAAAAAATTATGCAGCAAAAGATTTTAACCCAAGATTTTTAACAGCAAAAACAAGCAATTTATATAAAATTTTCGTCTCGACAAAAAACTTTAATCTTAACTAAGGATTTCAGTAGATTTTATTCTAATCTAATATCTATTAATAGAATTATATGCTTAATTTTTTTAAGATGAAAAATAGCCGATCGAAGTCATTAAAATGAAACAGAGTCAAATTAGTATTTAGAAATTTTAAACACTCATATCCCCAGATTTTGTGATTTATTTTTGGTTTTTATGCGTAGAAAGGAAGTTACAGCTGAGCTAACGAATAGATAATTAATACTTTTGCCTTTTCCATGAGCCAGAAGGCTTACTCGAACAATGTATCTTTTAGTAATAGCAAGTACAGCTGACGATGAGATCCATGCTCCGACGAAAACTAAAATATTCACATGTTTTCTTTGTTTACTGTTGAAATGACTTAATTCAACACATTTTTAGCCTCTTTTTTAAGGGAAAATGCCAAGCTCTTTAGAGAGTAAATAGGGGAATTAGTTTTAAAACAGAGCTAGTTCTTTTCTCGCGACAATCGCAGAAAGCGGGTCGTATGATCTCTATCAAAGCGTTTAGTAATATCTTCGTACATCGGGCGATATTTCAAAGTCTGCTCTCTTAAGGTAGTTTTAAATAGGTGATAAAAAAAGGCTTTAGATTAAACAAAACCCTCTACCGAACAAAGAACAAAAAGTGATAATCTCTCTAAATTTTCTATGCCACTTTAATGAAAAATAGCCGCTGTTTTCATGAAATTAAAGAACCCCCGAGTAGTGATATCTCTGATGTAGAGATCTGAAAGATATATCCCTCTTACTTCAACATAAATGTCATCTTAAAATGCAATCGTTGATCGGTCAGTCTGACTCAAGCTTGAAAGCTAAACAAACTTGAAGCGGACAAAACGCGGAAACAGTTCACATTTATCACCCCAAACTCTCTTCAATATCAAGCAATTTCCGAGGTACAAATTACACTGAAAATTCTAAATGACCTTACGCATACTAATTCTATACCTCGCTATTCTATAAACGTTGGTAATGAGTCTAATTCTTAAGAAAATTGTAAAAATAGTCCTGGCTTATTTCACTGAATATCTATTTCCTACGTCTATCGCAAATGGTCCAAAGAAGGGCTTTTATAATGTGGGTTTTTTTTTTCATGGCCTTTAGTCGACAAAAGATGTGCTCAATAAAAAGTATGGGTTCTTGGAATTAAATTTTTTAAACTCGTTATTCATTGTATTCATTTAACTTTGGAAAGAAAAGCTTTCTTTAAAATTTTCTGACTTCAAAAAGAAATTTTCGCTTCCTAACTTTTCTGACTTGGTTTAAAAAAAACGTTTATTTTCTAAATGATAGCAATAATACTTGAATCTCAACCTTTCCTCCTTATTATTTTCTTCTCTGATCCCTTGGGGAAAAATAATTGAAAAAAAACTCTATATTCAAATCAATTTTACGATTTTTTCACGGTAATAAATTGGATTTTAAGAGTATAGTAAAGACGATAAGATCGCTCCTTTCTTCCTCCTAGAGTAGTTTGTTTTGAGTCGCATTCATTTACAATCGCAATTACACGATGGTTTACAGTATTCTAAGCGATTTTTAATGTACCAAATAGGATATATACGAAGAGGACACACGACAAACTTTTCCTGTTGAATTTTATCGCTTTAGACGAATGATTTATAAGCTTTTAAGATGAAGTGAATAATATATGACATAACATGTCGTCTGCAGAGATGAATTACTGTCTAACAGGGATTTGTGATTTCCATGCACAAACTTTGACATCTTTTCAAGAATAAACTGTATAACTTCCTTTTTTCCTGTAATTATTTTCTCTTTACTAGTACGTGTACTATTTTTATGATAGACAAACATAGAAATCCTATGGCTAACTGTCTTATTTTAGGTGCTTTTTTAAACGTAAATGCGGAAGTCGTGAGCCAGTTCTATATCTTCCTTTTAAAATCAGTAAGGCTTATCTTTCATCGAAAATCGCTATGAAAACAGCCCAAAAAAGAATAAAGGAACATCCCAAACTGACGAATTAAATCTTCAATGTCTTTTTTTATCATTGTGTTTCGTGTTAAGCAAGCTGTTGGATGTTATCTGTTTAAAAAAAACTCTGCCTTGTTCTCAGCTGAAAAAAGAGATCGTATTTCTCGCCTTTAAAGCTGTTCCAAAACAAGAAACAATAGCACAACTGACTTAATATTCGACTTGAAGTATAATACAATAACCTGCTGTGAAGCGAACAGAGAATTAAATTAGAAATTCTAAGTTAAGAATAACATTTATTTTATACTCAAATAAAACTGACCTTTTTTATAGTAAGAAAATGTTTTTCACAAAATCTCTTCCATAGGAAAACCCTTTCGACTTCTAACAAAAAATAATCGAATAATACAAAACCTTCCTGAGCCCTCCCTCCACAGGCAGTTTTTGGTCTACCTTTTAATACTAGCTACCCTTAGTACTGATAGACCTCTTAACCTTGGGTGTAATGTTTTGCCCATTTCAGACCACGTGTCTTTCCCTTGAGTACCATTTCTTTGTTTGGATGCAAATGAAACAAAGAATCCTATTCTCAAAGGAATGACACGTGGTCTAAGCTGAAACTGGAAAGATCTATTGCGTGATATATTTTGTGGAAGTAAGTCTTACATCGGTAAAACTAATGGATCCTTAATAGCTGTTGTTGAAATTAAAAATACTAATTGAAACTATGGAATTGAAGACCTGGGAGGTTTGAATTTAATCAACGTACTGATTTTATTTTAGTTCAAATATGATTTATTTGTTAGTAAGATTACAAGGAATGTATCCATCCATCCATTCATCCACTTATCCATCCATCCATCCATCCATCCATCCGTTCGTTTCTTTATCCATTCATTCCATCATTCTATCATTCCTCCGTTCGTTACCTCATGCATCCATGCATTCATTCTTCCATGCTTCCGTTGTTTCATTTTTCCATTCCTTCCTTCCTTCCTTCTTTCCTCCTTCCTTCCTTTTTCCTTTCATTCATTCTTCCATTTTATTAATTCATCCATTCATCATTCCATTCATTCTTCCATCCATCCTCCCTCCCTCTCTCCCCACCTTTCCATCTTCCTCTCATTCTATCCGTTTTTTATGCTATTCTTTCTTTTCTCCTATTCCAATCAAGCTTTCGTTTATTTCAAATACTTCCCCAAGTATTGACAGCTGCCATCGATATTTTCATTACTACAAAGAAAAACTCATTAAGACCAACATCCTCATATAAAGTATTCATTAGTATGTGTTTTTAATCAAATTTATTTTGAGTTATCATTGTAAACAGACAACTGATTGAATTTATTGGATATTCATAGGGAAATCCTGACACTTTCTACGATACTGAGTTGTTCGCTATTTTGATTTAGTTGTACTTCGATATCCCGATAGATAAACATCTTAAACCAAACCACATCCTAAAATCATTGCTTTGGAATCATTTATCGCTACCAAACAAAGCAGATTTCTTTTAAATATTTTCCAGGCATGTGATTGGATAGCGCGAGTAGTCGTGTTTTGATTGGTTGAGACCGGAAGCCAGTTGAATATCAAGTCATAAAAAACTACAGTTGGCTAGTGGTCTGATCGAGATGTCTTTACAAGATAACTGCATGAAACTCTTGTTTTCAAAATCAATATGTTTCGCAGTAAGACAGACCGAGTTTCACTCACGCGACAACTTATGTTGATTTAAAAATATTTTTTCGCAGCTTAGACGATTTGTGTCCCATACGAATTACGTGAAGTATACAACAAATGGAGCAGCTCAAATATGTCTTATTCCCTAGGGCTTAATCGATCTATATCCCATCATATAATATGCATTATACACTGACGCTGAAGTCCCTCGCTTCCCTTTCTTTTCCTTCCCCATCCTTTCGTTTCGTTTCGTTCCGTTTCGTTCCCTTTTTTCCTTTCGTTTCGTTTCGTTTCGTTTGTTTTCCTTTCCTTTCCTTTCCTTTCCTTTCGTTTCCTTTCCTTTCCTTTGCTTTCCTTTCCTTTTCCTCCACTATCTTTCCTCCCCTTCCTTTCTATTCTTTAATTCTGTCTCCTTCCCCCGTTTGATATCTCTTACATCCTATAGCTAATCATACCTAATAACAATAATCTCAGAGAGAACGCCCGTTAATAGCAGCTGCTCTCTAATCACGGATATCTAAAACAGCATACGAATGATATTGGCCTAGTAATAGTTTCCAGAAGAATCCTTGACCGGTCATCGTATCGATATCAATGAATCTCATGCTTCTTACGTCCTGCATGTGCTCTGTCATTCGCCCTGGGTACTATAATTATGCTTAGTACTAATTATAAATCACCCGAGGGGATAAAGGAGTTGAGTGGATGTTGAGCAAAGCATAATAGTTTCATGAATATTTTCTTTCTTTTTGTACTTAAAGTGGCACCCGCCACCCCCTCAAAAATGAAAGTAGGTGGGAGGGGGTGGACGGAGAAGGGGGGATGGGGTAAGAAAAGGGATCTAGTTCTGACTTTAAGAAAATGATAACAACTACTGCCAATAAAGTGTTCGTATATGATGGCAGAGAAACTATTACTTCACAGGGCAATGACAGCGGGTGGAATGAAAGTGTTGATTTTTGCGCAATGCAAGAATAAATTTAAACCCGAGGAACTCGCCCCTAGACAACAAACCCTCGCAATACAGAAAACAATAAACCCACTCAACTATAACATGTGGAAGCAGGTTCGCGTATTGAGCGAGCAGAGCGGTGAGATCACAGGTGTCAAATTAGCAGAATCAGCACACCACTTGCGCTTGTACTCATAATACGTATTCAATGTGCTTTTAACAGTGCCCCAGGGGTAGTTTGGTATAAGAGTATTGAAGTGGCTCTACTTTGAATCGCATGCAAGGTAGAATAATGATCGAATGCCATAAAATATAACATTCTAATTCACGGAGTTTTAAAAATCACAGCGACTACCTTAACGAGCGTGCCGTTCTAATATAATTCTATTACAAAACCAGCCACCAGTTAACATCTTCATTGGTAGTAGCTGACTTCATGCCGAGAATTATTAGAATTAAAGGATCGTTTTATGATGCATGCGTGTGCTTGTGTATCGCCTCGGGCGACGGAGACTTTCTGGTCCCACTTCTGCCAATGCACCATCTATGGTCGTGTTATTTTTTAGAGTAGACATGCAAGTATGCTATTATTTAGACGAATTCAAAATCTAGATCTTTAGGGATTTTAAACTTATGAGCTAGTATATAACAATTATCATCATCGTTATCCTCATATCCGTGTTGGTCCTCTTGATCATCATCATTATCATCACTACCACTACCACCATCATTGTCATCGTACATGATTAGAAAAAATGACAAATACATGGTTCATGGTTAGAAAAAATGACAAAAAAGATAGAACGAAAGAAAAGGAAAGAAAAGAAAGAACTAAGAAAGAAAGGAGGAAAGGAATAGAAAACAACTTAGGAAGTAGTTGTCTATTCTATACTAGCTGCCCACGCTTTTTAAACCTTTGTCATCGCTTCTATCAGAAATTATCTAACAAATTAAACCGTCTTATCTCATTGTATTGATTCAATAAACAAATCAAAAAAAAAAAGTCTTACAAATGGCAAAAGAATGTTTTGTTTTATCCGTTGTCGACGACAAAGACACGTCGTGTGTGTTTTCATTGCTATGTTATTCCTATCAAAAATAAAGGTTTTTTGATACCTTCATTTATTCTATTTGTTAACGTTTGTTTAACTTTATTTTATTTTAGTTTAAAATTTTCCTTTGTGCAGAGCTTTAAGGGTTTATAATACTGCCAATATTCTACTCTTAATACCGTTATTTTCCGTAAGTTAGCTCGATTGAATATTCTGCTCGATTGTAAAAAACAGAATTTCATTTACACCTCCTAATGTTAAAAATATTATTGAGAAACACTTTTATTTTTGTTCTAACATCTTTTTGATCGATATTCTTCTTTCTTTGTTTCTGGAAATAATTTTGGAAGTAACATTCATTATTTTTGTTTATCCAAATTTTCTTTAATCTAGAAAATTATGCTCGTTAATTGAATTGGATTTGTTTACTTTATGACAACAAAAAAGAAGGAAAGAAATATAGAAAAACGGTTTCTTCATCCTTTTCTGGGCTTCAAATATTTTACTTTTAGCAATTTTTTATTTTTTCAAATTATCAATTGAACATATACTTTTATGTGCGATTATAAGCTACTTTATAAGTCAACAACATCATCATCCCCTAATATATAAATATTCCAAAGGATTCTTACATAAATATTGACATATGCCTTAATAAATTTTTCTTTTTTGGTCCAAAATTATAAACTGTCCTTATGTCTATTTTGCTTTAGCTAGCTGTGAACCGTCACTCGTACTGTTTGATATCCTACCTGTTTAAACATTAGTAATAAGATTGTTATTTCGATATTAATTGCTTTCCCAAGGTCGGTCTTTCGTTCGTGGATGAATTTACATATAATAAACGTGGTCAAAAGCGTTAGAAAGTAATTAGTATTTTAAAAGGAGTTTTAATTTGCTGGTTATAATGATTAAATTGAAATAAAACTTAGTTAGTCCTTCAAGTTTTTAAACCTTAAAAGGTTTTTGCCGTGTGTGTTAGACATATATGAAAATGAGTACTTTTTTTTTTTAGGTTTCACATCACTTTTGTGGATTTGCCATCATCAGAAATAATTACAACTTCGTTCTTTATGCCAGTTTTTTAAAATGGATATTTCAGATAGGGTAATTCTCAACTCGTCAAACTATGGAAATTCCATTTTCCTTCCAAGTTTATCTAGTTCAAATTTCTCGTTACCCCGAAACAACCTCTCTTTATTGATGAATAACGATACGATTTGACGACAAACGCGATATATCTAACATGGAAAATAAGGTCACGTGACCATTTCTTTTCTATATCCTTTTGATATCCTATACCTTGGAGTAAATCTTTGCAGTATTTCAGAAATTATCCTAAATTAATTGATTTTCTTCACAGTATCGAAGAGAAAAGAAAGTCCTTCACGCTTGGCGCTCGAGAAAAAGCAACGTCAATTGACTGATACACTGCGATGGTGAGTGTGAATCACAAACGATTAACAAATGTTTTAAAGTTTTAAAATTTATAAAGTTGGTCAGGATTGCTGTGTGATGATCTTGGCAAACTAGGCAGTTCTAAGTTTGGAGACTCACTAAAATTCGCCAATTTGTCCAAAGTTCATGATCAAAGAAAGACTGGTAACTACCTCAGTCGTGATGTTAAGGATTGTGTGATTGAATTTGGGGACTAGCTTAAAAAGCTCCGGCATCTTGTGTAGCCAGAAGTCAGTCCCACAATTATGCACCAAGAGATCGTTACCAGTTTTTCTTTGCACTTCGAAGAGACCAACGTTCAGGCTTGCATTGTATCAAAATGAACCAATCATAATGCACGCGCGAACTAATTAACCAATCATAGTATTTGAAGTATGAATGTCACGCGAAACCCGCTGTACACTACTAGCCAAGAGACTGCAGGATCCACTGGATTTTGTTAACCTGTAAATAAAAGCATTTTCATTTCTATTTTGTGTAGGTTGGGTGAGAATTACGAGCTAAAAGAAGGCATGTGTTTGCCTCGCTGTGTCATGTATACTCACTATCTGGACTTCTGTAAGAAAGGCAAACTATTTCCATCTGGTCCTGCAACATTTGGAAAGGTATGCCTTTGTGCACTATATATTGGTCGTATTGTTGTAGCTTTCATAGACCTCTAGATCTTTAGCTTGGGGTTAATGTTTCCCCATGTCTTGGTCATTCTCTTAAGAATAAGATTCTTTGTTTGAGTTGTATCCATATTCATGTTTCTTCTCTTGTGCAACCGTTAAACAAAGAAATGATACTCAAGGGAATGACTCATAGCCTGAAACGGGAAAGTATTACGCCCAAGCAAACTTATCAAATTATTCAAGGTCTATATTACGAGAGCTCGGCTGTTACGAAATTTTATTTATTTATTGTTTCGAAAATTATTTTCTGCACTGCGCATGCTCAAATAGGTATTGGGCGGTGACCGATTCTGCTAATGCGATCAGCCAATCAGAATCGAGGATACATTTATATGGAGTAACTACAATAAGCTTTATTATCAACGATTAACGTTGTTTTTTTAATTGCCTTGGTTATAGGTTATTCGGCAAAAGTTTCCCAGATTAACGACAAGACGACTGGGCACACGAGGACAATCGAAGTAAGTTGGACATACGGAATGCTCTACGACCTTATATTGATTGTCTTCCTAACTATTTCTCTTGGTCTTGTTATTAGGTACCATTATTACGGCATAAGAGTCAAAGAGACCTCCCAGTACTTCCATGCTGGCTATTCCAAACAAGGACTCACCAGGTGAGCTTTAAATTATGATTGGAAGATAGAAGATGCAATTTGATTGAATAAGAATAAACAAGAGAATGTAAAATAGTTGTTGAACAGCTTTAGGAAGATGCAAAGTTTACATAATGAAATAATTTCTTTATTTCCACTAGCCATCCCAAGATTGAGAAAAAAACCTCGGGGTCACGTTGGCGTATCAGTGCATTGTGGGACTATTTTAGGGGATCCCCTGAAACAGTACCACAATGCACTGCAATGCCAACTCGACCCAGTTTTTTCCTCATCCTTGGAATGGCTAATAGCTCAGTGCTGGTGATTGTATCATCACTGATTCGTGTTGTCTATTGTCGCCCATTAACGTTTCCCTATTTTCTATTTCGATTTAGGTTTTCGACAATGAAAGCCAAAGGAGGAGAGGTACGAAGCTTATTAATTTTTCTTAAGCTTGGTCATTATTGCATGTTGCTCGCCCATCCCTTTAGCTTCTTTCTCACAAACACACACACCTCGAGCTCATTATTCGGCCTTCATTTTAGTAAGACCCTCTCTCCCCCTTGATAAAACCACAAGTTTTCATACCCTTGATCTCTTTAAAATATTACCTAGAAACATGTGGCCAGTGTTTACTGAGTTACTGAATTCAGCCGTTTGGCTATTTTTCCAGGGTTCAATGAAGAAGTTTGCACTGAATTCTAAAGCCCGGACGCTTCTGCCTGACTTCCCGAATGCCAAGCGTTTGAACCTTCCTAAAGGAGTCTCACAGCAAAAGGTACGTATAATATACGGCGAAATGGTAGCGAAAACCAAGCTTTGATAGGAAGCTTGGTGATTTTGTTCTAGCATCAGTACCGACATCTATTTGCTTCATCTTGGTATTGTCATGGTCTTGTTTGTACACTGATAAATAAGGTGTATCAATTAATATTCAGGTGGAGACGTTCATCATGATGTACAGGACTCATTGCCAAAGACTTCTGGACACCGTTATCAGTGCTAACTTTGATGGGGTAACTAAATGTTATCATAGCATTATAAAGAAAATATGCGAAAACAACTGATAACATAGGTTGACGACAACGAAAATTAACAAGAACAACAACAAAACAAAACTACAATAATAACTGCAGCAGCTGCAAAAACAGCAATTGCTCCAAGCAGACCTCTCTGAACGAAAATGGAAGTCGCGGAGTCGTCTAGCGCGTGTGATCCTGGTTGGGCTGCCTGTGTTTTATTCAGCCTGCGTAAAGTAATACGGAGACGAAGGACTTTGCGAAAATCTGCAGCAATAACTGAGAAAAGCACTAACAACATGCAAAACGTACGACAATGCCTTTTTACTGTACAAACATCTATTGTGGTTGTAGCTTCCCTCGAGTATGTTGTCACGACTTATCTAACGCGTTTTTATGTCTTCTGTTTTAGATTCATAACTTTATTCTTCACTTCTGGCAAGGAATGCCTAGTCACATGATCTCAGTGTTACAGAGCCCTATTGTAGTGGACGTCATTGCTATCTGTGACTCAATCCTATATAAGGTAATTTTGTATGCATAATATATAAATAATTATCATTAAATAAATATAATTAATAATTGTTTTCCTTGTATGTTGTTTATAGGTGTTGATAGATGTCCTTATACCATCCAGCATACAGGATCTACCAGACAGGTTGGTCAATTGATAATTATCATTTATTCAAGATATTTCCCCGTTTCTGATTGGTCCACAGCCCCCGGTTAATTTTTCATAACGAGCATTGACTGACCAAATTTGGAAAGAAACGTCATTCGCCCAATAATTTTTTAAATAATTGGACGATTGACGTTATTCTTCCATTAACTAAAAAATTATTGGACGATTGACGTCATCATAGCTGCCAAACAAAGATGGCTTCCCAAAAGGGAAGGGTTGCAACCTTATCTGAAATGCTTTCTTAAATGACTGAATTGAGTTTACTTTGAAAACATTTTGAATAAATAATAAAACAAATATCGAATTCGGCTATCTTATGATATGAAAAATTATGCATCAGCCTACGGCTTCGGCAGATAACACTCTCCTCATTATGCATAATTTTTCATATCATACTCAGTCTTATTCAATAATTGCTAATAATACTTTGAATATCGGTGATGGCGACCCTCCCCTCCCTTTCCCACGCGCACAACTACAACAAAATATGCATTCTTCTTACATTACGTCCTTATTATCGTGATATGCAGTATAAATTATTTCTTTTTTCTAATCGTTGTACGGTGTGAACATTGATATCAAGAATTTCACCCTTTGTTTATTTACACCTTTCAGTCTGAGAGAAGAGATTCGAGAATTTGCTTCAAAACTCCAGGTGTGGTTGAAAGATTCGCTGCGTGAAGTACCAAACACTGTACAAGACGTCAAACTACAGGGTACGTACGTATGCTATAATATACAGGACGTGTTTACACGGATCCGGTTTCATTTTAAAGATAATTTCATGAGAATGAAACCGGGTCGAAAAACAGTTATACACGAGAACGATATGACGTATTAGTCACATTTTCAGGCCACCGTTTTTCAAAGTCCGGATCGTTTTGAGAATCGATTGACGTTCGACAGCGTTTTCAAAACATCACGGTTTCATTTCATATTCAATGGATGTCATGTAAACGCAAGTGCGTAACCAAGTAGAAAATAACACGGTTTGAAATAAAACCCCGTTCGGCAACAGTCATTGAATTGTACGGTCTGAAAAGCCAAAATTGATTTATCTTGCGTTTCCTAGCAACGGCAAACTACAAGGTAAATATACTTGACAGTGATCATCTCTTGATGATACAACCATGTGACTGTACTGTCTGGGAAGCTAAAATAGATTGATCTCGTGTTTCCTAGCAACATGTGTTTGTACTAAATACTGATGTTATTTGAGGTAACATCGTTGTTGCTTAGCAACACGTCAAGTCATACCATGAATTTGTAAACAAACAATCTCTTTTGTAATTTTATACAAGGACATTATAGGTTGCGATATAATCCCTTTATCAGTCATTTAACATTCTCTTTTTTTTCCTTTTCTATATTTTTCTTTTCTATTTCAGTGGCCCAGAAGTTTGGTCGAGCGTTGACCCGTCAAGTTTCATTCGTTCACTTGGCCCAGACCGCCCGGTCAGTTCTACTCAGTTATGACTCAGTGTCCCGGATGATCAGTGACCTGCGCAAGATCGACTTCAGTCTCATTACAAGTCAAACCATGTTTCTGCTTGGAAATGAAGAAATACCAACCCTAACCAAAACATGTGAGTAATTATAGACACTGAATTATTTTGGGTTATTATATGTTTCGTGTGAAAGGCTGCTGAGCTCAAGAGTAAAAGCAGTACATGAAGCGTGACACATTGGCCGTCACGTGACACATAACATGCCATGTAACACATTACACCCCACATATTGTTGGTTCATCGAGAATGGAGTGTAGTATTAAGTATATACCCCTTGCACGTGATGTCAAATTAAAGCAGTTGAATTTGGAGGACAAAACACAAGAATTTCAATTTCCTGAGAATTGAAAATCTATTGTTTTGTCCTCCAAATTGAGGTGCATTCCGAAGTGCTGCAAGGGGTCTATTGACAAAACAACCATTTCTGAGAGGCTTGCTGGCAAAGTCATCTAGCATATTTGTGCTGAAAACACCAGTTTCATTCACTCATGTGAGAATCATACTGAATATGAAATATTTTGTTGATATTATACTGTAGTCGTTCAAGAATTCGAAGGTCTTCTGAGCAAGCAAGCGCCTCTCGAAGCCTACACTGAATGGCTTGATAGTGTGGTGGATCGATGTGTTCTAAAAGTAAGTATCGCGTTAATTAAGGAGGAAGCACATTAAAATACCCCAGGGGGAGAGGTGTACGTCCCTTTCTCCACCACAAACACCTTAGTGCAAACCAAAGCATATACTGCCATAGATAAAAAATAGCTTACGGTGATAAAATCAAGACTTAAAGACCTCTTGCACGTGACGTCAAAGTAGCTCAATTTAGAGAACAAAAACAAAAGAATTTCAATCTCCTGAGAATTAGAACCTATTGTTTTGTCCTCCAAATTGAGTTGCATTCCAAAGTGCTGCAAGGGGTCTATAGGCCAATTTGAAAGGTCAACTCCTACGAAATATCTAAATCTACATTACTTGAAATCAGACCGCTTTTTTGAGATAGCGACTGGAACATGGTGCACTATTTTGTTCATCGTGCCTTATATGGTGTTGTTTGTACCTAATCTATACCACAATGCATCCTGTGTATCGAACTTAGAAAAGGCCTTTGAACAACAGGGCAAAATAAAAGTTCCGAGCCAAACCGCACATGGATGAGATCATAACTACATTACAACGCTTGCGCAATTATATGTATACCGCTGACAAGTATAATACGTGTTGCAGGAACTTAGCGATGACAGTGATGAAGAGTTATTCGAAAGGCGAGCGAAGTTATTCCTTGGAACCTGGTCTTTTATTACTTCAAAAATCTTAGAAGATCTTACCCTCAGAAGCGCTCCGAGTTTTGGTAAGTTGGCTAACACAATCTCAAGAATTGTATATAGTATCCTTAACTATTTCATTCTGTTTAGGTGTGCAGAATTCTTAAAATAACCGAGTAAAAAAAACTTCATTTGTCATTTTCAGCCCTTTGATAATTAACTTAGTCCCGAATGATTACAGGTGTTAAGGGTTTCAATCCACCTATTGAAATTGGGAGGAAGAATGATAACAGAAGCTTCCCACTTAGGAATGAGGGGCTAAATCCAAAGCCGAGATCAAATCCTCCGCCACATTCTCAATTTCAGTGCCTCATTTTGTTCCGGTTTTATTTCAAAACAGCCGAAACAAATTTTTGCCTTTTGATGGCTAAATTAAAGTTGAAGCAGATGAGTTGAAGCAGATGACCGCAGCATTCATGATCACCACTCTCATTAGATCAGTTTGCCGGTCAAACACAAAACATTCAGTCAAGGTTGCAAGGTTCAAATTTGAATAATCCTTTTAAACTACCTTGAAGCCTCGACTGAATGTTTTGTGTTTGACTGGTGAACCGATGTATAGAAAGTGGTGAATACATTTGACGTGCAATCCATAGCTCACTTACTCTACACATATCAATCAAAATTACTGCTTTGTATTTTATTTCATAATATGTTTCTTTTCTATTCCAGGTGTATTTCACTTGATTCATGCGACATTCCAGGAATACGTACTAC
Source organism: Anthopleura xanthogrammica (assembly GCA_964019055.1). Taxonomy (NCBI): domain Eukaryota; kingdom Metazoa; phylum Cnidaria; class Anthozoa; order Actiniaria; family Actiniidae; genus Anthopleura; species Anthopleura xanthogrammica. The sequence continues at coordinate 4,795,060 of OZ025218.1, read as the reverse complement.
TTATTATCGAGAATCAAAGAATGCTGGAAGTTGACAAGAAGCTGCAAAAAGCCCTTCAAAGTCATCTAAAAGAAGGTACGGTTGGTATCTTGTTGCATTGTATCTCAGTAAGAAATACTAAAGACTGGAGCGTCTAGAGATTTCTATAGTTTCGAGTCGCATACCACGGAATATTTCCCAAGGCAAGCACTTGTGTTTTCTGTATCAAACCCTCATAGCCTTCAGGCGAGTGTGCATACCAGGAAATACAAGTAGCTGGTGGGATGGTCCATAATGTGCCACGAGAAAGCAAGATGATGTGGGTATATCATACCTGAGAAAATTGAAGCCTTGATGAAGAGGAATAGTAGAATAGTGACGAATAGACAATGCTCTGATTGGCTGTATTTTTGTGTATATATACTGTGATATAACACGAAGGGCGTTGGTAGGGAAAAAATGTGCAGGTGCTGTAATAGACCCCTGGCAGCAGGTCGGAATGCAGCTCAGTTTCAGAAGACAAAACAATACTAGGTTCTCAAGGTGCGGATTCAGGATTTTGTTCAGGGAGGGGTGTAGGATACAAAGTTCAGCCCAGGGAGGGGTGCAACCCTCAGAATCAAAGAAAAAACATTATTTCATATAGGTATCTTCAAAATAGGGGGACAAAGTTTCTCCGAGGCGGGTTCGCACCCACTGCACCCCTCCTCTGGATCCGCCCCTGTTTAGTCAATTCTCAGGGGATTTTTTTGTTTTTCCCCCTCCAAAATTAGCTGCTTTGACCTCACGTCCAAGGGGTCTATATGGACAAAAAAGCGTAGCAGTGTCGCGTTACAACTTGCAGAACTAATCTTGTTCGTCTTAACACTCCGTGCTCAATAAAGTTTTATTACACAGCATTAAAGCCATCTGTACTCTTGGCAACAAATTAACGTACTGCACACGCGCGCTTTATAGAAGATATATTAATATGAATGTAACTCCATCAAAGCCGGAAACTACTCATTTTGTAAAGCATTGAATTGTAAAAACACTACACCCAAAGTAAAACGGTCTTTTAATACTTTATGTTGTGTGTTTTTTTTTTTGACAGATTGTCTTAATGACAGTATCGACCAATGGGTAGACGTCAAGCAGGCAGAGTATGAAGTGCGCGTCGAGAGCGTGGAGACGAAAAATGTTGGACAGTGTGATGAGAGTCAAACCCCTGACAAAATACCACACAACAACAACAATAATAACATTACCATCATGAGCAACATTAGCAGCAACAAACCATTTACCAAGAAAACAAAAAATAATTCAAGAAATAAAGAATTGGAATCGAGCAGATCGCAAGTCAAGGCAACTCCACGATCAATCGTTATGGGTATCCCGCAAGCTCCGACGTCCTCACCAGCTATCATTCCACGCCCAATTTCCATCATTCCTTCTTCAATAACATCAATGTCATCAATTACTGGAGGAAGCATTGCAAAGCAATCCTACTCACAAATTCAATTGCAATCTTCGGTTGCTAACAACACTGTGACGGACAGACAAGGAAGGAACTTGCAACAGTATTTATACAATGACGAAATGGCCCGGAATGCTACACTAGGGAGTGAAATGTCCGCGAGTTTCCATGGACAGGACTTGGTAAACCCATATGACAAGAGTATGTTTAATTCGAACCTTGCCATTGGTACTCCTGAGTTCTTGAGTAATCCTTGGTTTCAACCAGAGAACCAATCCCTCACAATTCTTAATAACGTCGGGTATGCTGACCCTAATATTCCTTCCGCTGAGAACTTAGAAATGAGCTATCACAGGAGTGGGGATTTTGGGTTTGGTTATGCGAATGAGTTGGGTATCTCAGCCAGTGGGATCCATCCAGCTGAGCACCAGAGTCCTATCAACCACAGGTCTGAAATGTCCTACAGTGAGCAAGGAAAAGAGATGGACTTCTCGAATTATCAGAACGTGCTGTCTCGGTATAATAGCATGTACTATGAGAGCATGAGGAATTCTGGGCAGTCCATTAATTCTGATGTGATCAATTACAGTGGACTCTTACCGACGCCTGCTAATTCTATGGATATCGAGGGATTACTGGCTCATGAAGCACAGATGAACAGGTTAGGAGTGGGAGCAGTTTGATTGACGAGTTATGACTAATGGAAGTCACGTGACTAATCATCATCACGTGACTTATGAACATAATGTGTCATGTGCCAGGCGTCATGTGACGAAGAGAAACAAATGACTGATAGACGTTATGAGGCTGAGAATTATCACGTGATCTGCAGGTGTCACGTGATTACAAGTCATGTGACTGATGGGTGTTACGTAACTTACAGTTGTAAGGTGAAAAGTGAAAAGTGTCAAGTAATATGATTGGCAGGTACCTGCGTCACGTAATCAACAGTAACCATGAGAATTGTTGGTGTCACTAAGAAGTGTCACGTAACTGGTATGTGATGTCATAGTCACTTCGGATCAAGATAACTACTAAAGAAAGGAAAGACTCAAGATAAGGCCTGGAAAATAAATTCATCAGTTAAAGATCCCTTTCACGTGACGTCGAAGCAGCTCAATTTTGAAGACAAAACAAAAGAATTTCAATCAATCCTAAGAATTGGAACCTATTGTTTTGTCCTCCAAGTGGTCTTTACTAATGAACTTAAATTAAGGATACATTTTTGAAATATGTCAGTATAAGAACTGTAAAAAAAACTAGGACATTCATATCTGTTCTGAGGACGAGCAACTGAAGTTTCTTCGAAACGTTGTTTACAAAGAGAAATAATACAGAGTGAAATTCTCAAGAAAAAAAAAACGCTTCTAATAGACCTCATCGGCTTGGGTGTAATGTTGTCCCATTTCAGACCAAGTGTCATTCCCCAGAGTATCAATTCATTGTTTAACGGTTGCGCATGAGAAGATACATGAATATGGATACAACTGAAACAAAGAATCTTATTCTCAAGAGAATGGCACGTGGTCTGAAATGGGACAACATTACACCCAAGCCGATGAGGTCTATCGTACCCACCGGTATAAGAAAAGTTTCAGAACTGGTAATAATAATGAGAATCGATACTCGTTAGTTTTGAATGACTGTCACCAAATACGTGACAACTCAGCGTGACAAATATCACGTGACTAACTGAATTATAAGCGCAGATATGGCGCGGGATGAAACAAACCAAGATAATATTTAATAATAATAGAATTTATTAGTGCAGTATTGCGCTCAAAACATGACAAACCTCATACGTTTTCTTAATATTTGAATGTAAATATCGTCGATTATCATTTGGAAATATGTACAACCATATTTTTCCATCTTTATTTTTCTTGCCTAGTGGCCCACACAAGGAATCACAACGAAGCCTAGGCTTAAGGCAGATAAACCTAATTTATCAAAGGATCTTTTTATACTTATTCTTATTCATCTTCTTCCGAAGATAAAAGGAAAACTGGTCTCGCATGGAATTGTGGGACTGAAATTAAAAGTGAAAAAAAGTGTTTTAGATTCCGTATCTGAAAAATACATTAATATATGGCTTTTTTTAGAAGCACAAACAAAAATGTTCGATGATTTTGGCAAATATAATTTACCGGTGTACCACTGAAACCAAACTCTTACTCCCTTGGTTTTGATTTCAAGGCTCAAGGATCCAAGATGGCGGATTAATTTTTGTTTCCTTGACGACACCCCATAATGCATTGCATGAAAAAATTGTTATCGGTCTCCCTACGAACGCTAAAAATTAGACTGAGCGTGTTTTGAATATAAATAGATAATATTAATAAATTATAATATTCTAATATAATATTAGTTAAAGTCAATTTTTAAATGTCTTCAATTCTTCAATTCACGAATGGATACATAATGAAGATATAAATAGTACTTATAATAATTATTGAATCAGTTTTACTGTAAAACATTTGTTAACAAATCATTATATGGTATACATACAAATAAATGAATATTATATCAAAGTCGATTTTGAAGCGTTACGTATCAGCCGTTCCAAGGTTAAGGAAACAAACTGGGTCGAGTTGACATTACAGTGAATTGTGGGATTGTTTTAGGTGATATATTTCCAAGATGGCGTCTATTTCGTCCCCTGAAGCAGTACGTCCCCCAAATACAATATAAAGCCAACTAAACCCATTTTTTTCTTAACCTTGAAACGACCAATAAGCTGTAATTTCAAATACCTTTGTTATCAACCTACAGTGCTCGAGTTTCTTTTTATCGAGGAGAGCCTGGGATTGAGGGATTTGAGAACGTATATTAGATTGGGTAAGCTTTAGCATTACATACATAATTAAGGCGCGCCTCAAATTTTTTTGGGTACCTGCTTTTGCAAACTAGTAGACTGTGAACAGTCCCTCTTTTCCCTCCTTACTCAGTCGAGTGGGTTTTTTCCTGCCTTGGACGCGCGGAGAGTGGGGGCAAGTTTGAAGCGGCACGCGGGGAGAGGAAAAGTACCGCTTCAACTCGCCCCCACTCCCCGCGCGTCCAAGGCAGGAAAAAACCCGACTCGACTGAGTTAGGAGGGAAAAGAGGAACTGTTCACAGTCTACAAACTAGTCGCTCATACCCACTGCATCAGAATAATTTTGCCTCAGTTCCGAGTATCGCATTTGTTTTGATCGCAGAATACATACTCTGCGAAAGAAAACAAGGTTAAGCGCTTGTCTCCTAATGGTGGAAATTTTCGATTTTATAATTCGTTGGTTCGATCGTTGTTGCCATGACGACACAAACCACTTTACCTTAATTTGATTTGAGCAATAGTTTACACATCATAAATGAATGAATACAGAATTGTGAGTATTGACAAAGCTAGCCAAGCTTATCTTCAACATCCCAGCATCTGTGTTTGATTTTATATCTGAGTAATTCACTCCAATATGAGTCCATGATATTAGGTAATATCGACCTGTCTCTTAATATCAACAAACCAAAGGACGAACCTTGTCACTTCAACTGATAAGGCAATAAAGTTGAAGATGACCGTTGACGGCTGAGGGCTTTTGTAAAAAAATAGATATTGTCCAACATTGTGCCATAAGATATATCTTTAGCTAAGCAGGGCAAACAAAGACCTGATCTTAAGATCGTGATTGGATAGAAGAGGAATCTCTCTATGACGTAATACATTGTTATGTGAAATGACCAACGATCAATTGACTGACTCGATAGATTTAATCAATAAAATGTATGACTTCTTAAATTTTCTTGAACTAGTATTTTAATGCCTGATAATGGTAAAATAGAGAATATGTTTTTGCTTGATTCCCTGTGACTCGTGCACCAACAGCTTAATTTGAGACGGGTTTAGATCTCGCACACTTAAGTTAACTGTTAGTATTGTCAGTAGACCTCTCTACCTTGGATTTAGTGTTTTCCCATTTCATTTGCTAATCGTATTCAAATAGGACACAACCCAAAACCTATTTGAGCATTACCAGTGCAGGAAATAAATTTCAATGACACAAAAAATAAATAAAAATAACTTTTGTAACAGCTGAGCTCTCGTAATATAGACCTCTTAAGTAATTCAGTTTGCTGGTGCATTATGTTTTCCCTTTTCAGAACACGTACCAGTCCCTAGAGTATCATTTCTTTGTTTAACGATTGCACACGAGAAGACACATGTATATGGATACAATTCAAACAAAGAATATTATTCTTAGGAGAATGATCCCAGAAAAACTTCTTATTTCTTATTTCTTACTTCCTTTAGGCATGGAGTATTCAAGTCCCAGATGATCCTCGTAGAAGGTCATAATTTTCCTTCCAATACTAGCTGCGTATTGAGTTTTATTGATAAAAGATGGACGGCTGTAATATATTGTCTTCATATCAGCCTTTTTGGTACGAACTACATGGCCGAATGTACGAACGGCAACAAAATGGGAAAAGAACGTAGCTCATCAGTAGTACTTCGTGCGTGAATATATGATGTAATATCCATGACTGTCGACGAGTCTGTACAAAAAATGTTGGTAAACAGGAATCGGTTTCAAGCACAATGACGATTTGCGAATAACATTAGTAAAGGCTTATAATTCATCTATTTAAATACCGTAAAAAAGGAAAAGGAAACAAAAAAAATGTCACCATAAAAAAAAAAAAAGATAAATAAATAAAAGCTTGAGTAGGTATAAGTTTCAAGTCACCCATCCAGGTAATGATCTCGCACGATCGGGCTTGACTCAGTGTCTTGGAAGTTAAGTTTTTATCCACTGGGCCACGGTTTTAAAGATATTAGCAGAACAATAGCCGTAAGAACAATGCACCAGATAGACTAGAATATTTTCCACTTCAAATCAATGTGCCAGTGCGTGGCAGGTTGTGCAAGGGGCTAGCTGATATGGTCTGGGAGCTGGCTAGTCTCTCCCCTGATGTCTTCGGGCTAGAACATGACTTTGCGTAATTCGTGCAACCAAGGGCGGAAGGACTTAATTGCCGTCATGTCCGAAGTCCATACGTTGTTCCAGATCTGCGGATGCTCGGGGTATGGCATGTGGAGGGCACTATCTTTTATTATTAAAAAAATCCTTTTTTCCTTTTTTTCCCCTTCTTTTTTCCCTTCTCTTTTCTTTTTTCTTTTTTCTTTTTTTTCTTTGAAAAAAATTGCTCTGTTTTGTTATAATTTTGTTCTTTGATTGTTTGTTTTTGTTTTTAAAAAATTTTATTTCAATATTAATGTATATTATTTGCTAAGGAATTGATTAATTGTGGCTAATCTTAAAACGATAATAAGCTTTTATTTTAGTTTTTTGATTATACGAATATATATATTTTTTGGCTATCACTACTTTATCAGTGACAGTCATAACCACCATAACATCCATGCACGAAATACTCTGAGCTAATGTATTTTCCATTTTGTTGCTTTTCGTATGTACACATGAATATGGATAGAATTCAAAAAAAGAATCTCATTCTCAAGAGAATGACACGAGGTCTAAAATGGGGGGGGGGGGGGGGGGGACACACCCAAGCTAACGGTCTAATTGAAGGAAGCGAAAGAGAAAACTGGATTGTATGCGAAGTATATCTTTAGATCAATCAAAGAAAAGTCAAGGGAATATAAATATTTAAAAAACAAGCTATTTCATTCTCCACTTTCCATATATCGGTTCACTGGTCAAACACTGATAAAACTACCTGCACGTACTAACGATTGAAGTGTAGTGAAGCGGAACATAGAAATCTGTGAGTGCCTGTATTGGCCCATCCCACTTCAGAACACGTTGCAATTACATGTGTTACATCTTTATCAGTTCTGTTGCTCCCTGTTATCACATTGGTTATTGGCGTCATTAACTTGACCACCACTACCAGAATGCTTCACGAATTTTCTTTCTTAATCAAATTTGTATTTCCTCATGAGAATAGTAACTGAAGACAATTGGTGCTAATTAACCGAACAAAAGAAAGTGTGCAAGGGATTCTGGTACTAGAGGTTATGACGTCGACGTCATATAGTTTTCATGTTCCCTTGCTAAACTTCAAGGTATATATATTGAGAGCTATCAGAAATGACATGGATTGAACTCGTTCGCGAAGGCAGGATACAACATTCTGACGAAACGAATATACCTATGAAAAGTTGCATGGCCGCTTTTATTTTATAAAATCTCTGACTTAATGTTACAAGATAGCGAAAGACTCCATGAGGATCAAAATTTTATTGCCAAGAGAAGGCGAGGGCCAGTAACCATCTAGTGCTGACATAAAAAGCTGGAGAGGTCGAGGCAAAAGAAATGAAATCGAGTAAATATTTTATTCAGTAGGACGAAGAAATTTGGACAAGCTGTCGATTGAAAAAATGGCGCCAATGATATACCCGTATGAAATCCTAAAACCATGAAAATGAAATCTTATCTGCAAGCAAGCAATGCATTTACAATAGACCTTTCGGCTTGGGCGTACTGTTTTTCAATCAGACCTTTATGCTTTGCCACTATTTTCGACTTTGTGCATTTTAAAAACAATAGGTGAGATCAAAGATTGTACGGAATTTGAACATTTTTAGAATTTGAACAAAAAGATCCTTGTATTTCATTGTTGTAATTAACGAGTCGGGCCATACCAATGCACAACACTTACGTATGTTGAAAGCATGACCTGACTAGAACTATTGTTCAAAAACAATGAAATATAAGCATGTTTTGTTCAAATCCTAAAGAAAAAAAAAAACTGAAGAAAAAGAGAAAAGAATAATGGTACCAAGTTAAGAGCAAGCCTCATAAATAATATACTTTAAGCCCCAAATTTGCATATAAACGTGTTTTTTGCATAGTCTAGACCATAATGCAGTGCGATGGTAAAATTTTTTTACATCTGACGTTATGTAAATTGCAAAAAGATTGCATCAGTAAAAAATACGATAAAGAATACAGAAAAATACAAAATGACATAGCACAAATGTCATAGAGAAAAAAATTTATTTTATTCTTTTGCATTTTCTTATTAGCTTTCGCATCCAAGATAATTTTTAAAGGAGTCAAGATCCTTTCCACTAAATCCCAACCTTGGGATTAAAACAATGAGAAATATTAACATCATAAAAGATTTCAATCCTCAAGATAATTCTTTTGTGCAGGGAATCTATAGCTTGAAAGAATAAATACTTTATACAATATCAAGAATTCGTGTGAATTTGCCACTTTTTTGCATTTCTAATATGAATCCCAGGCGGGTGGTACAAAGCTAGTATAGAGAATCATTCACCAATTCACTTATATTTTGGCATTGATACAAGCTGGAATTCATCCAAAACTCATCAAAGGAGCCACCAGTCAACTGTTATTACCATTAATGCTCCTTCATTTGTATTTTTATTCCTTGTTTGCTCGCTTTTTTTAATATGAAATTGAAACTTGGTTTTGATATTAAGACGAATCTCAAAACTGTCTTCAAACCGTTTATCATCTGTTAAATATTATTCATGTCAGATAAAATACCTATTCTAACTTCCTTTCACATTCTTATCGCTGGTTAAGTTATGAACTATAACTATGCACTTTTATTTTAAATGTTATATTATATGTTTTTATCAGTTGATGATCATTTTGGTTAACATTTCGTAAGTTGCCTCGCAACATTTTCATGCAAATGACCTTTTTTCACACTCTTCCTTTTTTTCATAAACAAACTCCCCTTCCCTAAGCTTGACAAAACGTTTTTCTATATATACACTAAATATTCTCCTTCACTTGGAAGTAAAAATTTCTAAATTTGAAAAAAGAATGAATTAATTAAGGCTCAATTAAGTCTTCTTCACAAGAATTGCTTTCCTTTCTGTCTCTCATTTCCCATTTATCTACTTGTACGTTTAATAACTAAAATAGCTCAAACACCAAATATGCCTGCAATTAAGACAACTAGGTCTTCTCCACAAGAACTGCTTTCCTTTCAGTCTCTCATTTCTCATTCATTTACTTGTACGATTTATGACTAAAATAGCTCAAACATCAAATATGCCTATTACATATGCCAAGTCAAGGGCTCGGTCAACAGACATAATTATTTCTATGCTAACCAACATGTGTCAACATCGGCTCAAACTAGTCTATTCTACTTCACTATATCTCTGTATACTTTTTCAAAAAGGTTTTGAAATGAATTTTCCAAAATTCTTTCAATAGTTCAAAACGCAATAACTGAATGGACCATTGGCTGGTTATTTCACCGATTGAAAACCTTTGTGGTATAAATGTTTTCCTATTCTTTGCTAGAACTATTTGGAGTTTGAATAATTGATGAATAGTCGCAGTTAGCAGTCTTAAACCTCTTGCATAAAGGCACTAGAAGATTCTCGTTGAGTAATACGAATACGGAATACTCAAAAGTTTCAATCCGTAAGCTTTTCATGAATTTGATTAAACGTCCCCATACTCATACCCCGGACTCATACAGTTGTAGTATATTTGTATGTATAATTTATGGCGTTCTAACGCTATAATATTAATTACAGTCTAATTAGTAGAAGATTTGAGAGAAAACTCAAGCTTTATTACTAAAAATGGACTTTCCAAATTCGAGAACATTTTCGGCTATAAAAGATTGCTTCAATCCTGTCAGCACTTGACAAATGCCCAAATTTCATCAAATGGAATTCTAATTGCAATATACCTATTGACTTTTTTTTGGCAACATTTCAAATTTCAAGACACAAACTCTAATTTTTTAGGTGAAAATGTTATTTACAGCTGAATTAAAAAACTTTAAATGTTTTGTTCTGTCCTTGAAATGTTTTTATTAAAAAAATCTTGATTCACTTTTAAGAAATACTTATTGAATATTTTCATTCAAATACTCAGGAAAATTCAGCATTTGAATAAATTTGTCAAAAAATTTAGTTGTGAATGAATGAAGCGTTCAAATTCTACAATAAAACACCATTGACTCATTGTCGAAAAAAAACTTTTATTCATTTTATATTTCTATTGCTACGATATATGAGATGTAATAGAGAATAAAAGGAAAAAAACATGATGCTAGACTTGAATCAATTGAGCTTGGCACGCTCTTCTTATTCCTATTCACATCATCAATTCAAGCTCACTAAAATCATCATTTTAATCTATTTTTTTCTACAAATACCGGAAAGTGTTCCTATGATAAAAGAAATAAAAGAATTCTTATTCGTTTATTTGATAATTTGTATAACTATCATGTTGTAAAGAGTTTGCTAAAGGATGTCTTGTGTGCTGAAATGAACACAGTTAGTTTGAACATGCGCAGTTAGTTTTGACAGTCAATGCTCCAGAACTACACGAAAAACTAACTGTTATTTCATATATTTTTTCTTCGTTTACTCCACAAAATTATTCTCAAAAAGTGCATTTTTCTTTCATAGTACGTCTGTAAAGTGACAGGCAGTGAGAAGAACACTGATCAACGGTTTCAAGCAGAACTATTTTATATTAATCTGGTGTAGAGAAACCACAGAAGAAGAGGACTCATAAAGTCATAAAATTAGTCACCTAAGAATCTAGAGAAATCAGGAAGCAAAAATTTGAAAAAAAAATATATCGTTTAACTTCTTTTTAAAATGTTTCAAAAATGTCCCAAAACACAAAAAAATAGGCTAAAAAATATATCCATGAGTGCTGGCACGAACTCATATGCTTGAAAAAAGCGGTTAAACGTGTAGGAAGGCATTCTTTGTGTTCATCTCTCCTCGTGCTATGGTATCTAGTTACACAAGTAAAATTAAGATTCAGGTTTGGTTTTTAAGAGGGTTTTTTTTCTCAACCGGGTGGTGAAAAAGTATCGAACCTCTTTTGGTTTGAGGTTCATTGTCGCGGGCGTGCAAACCAAGGCAAAAGACTAATAAATATCGTTGAAAAAATTACGAGCAAATCAATAAATCGTTACTTTACACTGATACAAGGACATGAAAATCGGTTAGCAAGAAGTTGAGAATTGAATGACATTTAATACGATTATAATCATTCTAGTTAGTATGAGAACGAATCCCACACTGCTTTTAACAAGTTTACTATGCAATGCTTCGTACAAGGAGCTCATTTTTAAGTTCGAGCTAACGTTTCCATATACTTTAACTCGTTTTGGCGATTGTGTCTTCATAAGTTGGTTTTAAATTTAACAATTTTCAGCTATTCGAATTCTCTGAAAAACCAATTTGAATCATTGTTAAGTGTACAAAATTTCGCTTACATTGTTCTGTCAATTTGTCTTTTAAAACTTTTGAGATAAATACCAGTTTTGTGAGATTAAAGTTTTCGATTCGAAATTTATAGCGAGTGAATGAAGCAATTTATACGTTGATATCTTTTTGAATGAGGCCAACGAAATTCAATTACTGCAATAAATTTTGAATTTCTATGGATAATAACAAGAAAAAACAAAGCGAAGGTAGCTATTGTTGATTGCTAGACAGTTATGTAAACAGATAAAGGATAAACGAGCTGTTTTAATATGAGGAAATAGCGGGGGAAACCATTTTCAGTTTCGTACGACAGTCGCTTTTTTAAAGCTAATTCGACTCTGTTTGAATTCTAAATCGCGTTTGAAAACTGGTTGAAAATTCTTTTTCATTGAAAAATTTAAAGTATAGATATAATAAAACATTTCGAGTTAGTTAAAAAAATAGATTTACTAAGGCTTGGAAATATTTTCAACTGTCAAACCTATATGTTTTTTTCTGATATCTTATTAATCGCACGAAGAAAGAATTCTCCTGCCCGCTAAATATTATAGAAAAAGGACTTTGAAAAAAGCCTAAAAAAATATATAAAACTTCACTTGGTATGTTGATAATTTACTCTGAAAAAAAGCTTAGTAAATAAACTTTCAGAAGACTTTTGGTGAGAAGAATTAGGAATAATTAAGAATTAGGGCTTCAATTGGTCATAGCCAAACTAACCGTTACCTTTTCAACAATATTGCCACCATTAACTTCCCATATTTTCATAGTTTCTCGTACAATTATTTCATCTTTCTTTCTTCAATCAGTCTTCAAACTAGATTCGTCCCTTAATGAGAAAAATACACCTTAAAAAAAGCCCACTTGGAACTGTATAACTTCGGCAAAAAACCCAAACAAAAAAGGAATTTTTTCGATGATGCAATTTCATGACCCAGAATCGCCAACAGGTTTTCTTGTGTTTTGGTTAACAAAGCGAAGACACTTTTTTTTTTACCAAATTCATTTTATTTTCATGTGGTTGTATTGTTTCCCCTGACACAAATTCAGGGTTTGAATAAAGACTTGTTTTACATTCTTGATCGAAGAAAGAATCATAAAAACTCTCAATACTGTGCAAAGTTCTATATTAATCCTAGATTTTTAGAGCGTTTGTAGCTCATGTGCAAATCATTTCAACTAGTACTAGTAATATACAAAATTCACTTGGTTTTCAGCCGTTTTCTGTTCGAGTATTCTCTTTTTTGTACACTGAAACAATTACAAAATCTTTTTCTTTCTTTACAAGTGCTAAATTCTATGTTAAATACATCAAGTGCTGCTTTGAATACACGTTTCCTTAGACACAATGCAACAACGGGTTTAAAGGAACGAACATCATACACTCCATTCTATTCTATCCTATGACTGCAAGGCACTTCAACGGGTTCAATTCTTATCTTACAAACAGAAAAAAATGGTATATATTGTTAATAGAAGTCAATAAATCTCTATGTAGAACGCGATACAGATCACAAACACTGAATCTAGTCTTTTCTTTTCGGTTATTCTAAGTTTCCATTGAGTTTCAGTCTATGTTAAGTTTTTTTTGAGTTGATGCGAAGTCCGGCGTCTTCACTGATATTTTACTTGGCGACTATACTATACGTGGCTAACAGGTTTGTTTCAGTTCATCGAGTATTATTCGCAGGGTACTGTGTGCACTGTCCATAGAGGGATTTGCAGTACGGGTTTGACAGTTGATACATGGCTGGTACCTTTTCGTTTCGCTCCACAACGGTGCTCTGCTGGTAGCTTGGGCTTTGAGGTAACAGAGCCAACGACATGTGATATTCAGGTCGACCTTGTGGTGGGATTGAAAAGCTACCTGGAAGACCATAGTTGGGCCTTTTGGTCATGGAAGACGTGGAGACAGAGGACGATCCATGTAGAGGCATCATGAAGCTCTCGGTGTACGGTGGTGGTACGTGTGGACTTAGATAGTGATGCATGGGGATGGAATACCCCGGGGATAAGGAATCCCCTGCAGCCCCATACCCAAAGGTAGAATAAGGTTCTTTTGTCCTTGACGACTTGTTCTTGCGTCTGCGAGGCTTGTACGAGTAATCGGGGTACTTTTGGTTATGGACAGAACGAAGGTGCTTCGCTTCCATGACGAAGGGACGCTTTTCCTCTTCACTCAACCTGCTCCACTCAGCTCCAAGAAGTTTGCTTATCTCACAGTTCAGCATGTTAGGGTACTTTAGGGCAAGCTTACGTCTTTCTGTCCTGGACCAAACCATAAACGCGTTCATAGGTCTCTTTATATGTGTTTCGTCTGCTTCTGCCATTTTGATGAACTTGCGATACTAGTGTTTGGACTTGGAATGGTGGTTTTCTAGGTGTATCGAAGAATTTCTGTTAATTCGTTCTTTCAGCCACTCCCAGGTTCTCAATAGTGCAGCACAAGCTTGAATCGTGGGTACGAAGAATAAAAAATTGACTATAGCAATCTAAAAAGTCTCTGAATGGGACTTGGATTTTGTCTCTTCGAGTCGATAGTCTATCGTTTGACTTGGCAATACTGAAAGTAGCATTTACCTCACCTCTATATAACAGCCCACGAACAATACCCAATGATATGAATAATTTATCGAGAATTCAGGGTTCGTCTCCCAGCGTCGTTCAACGTATTGTTAGGTGGGATTGATTCATTTCCAGCTGGTCCGCGACAAACAATAATATGGACGTCACTCAAACGAGCATGGATACTCTCTACTTCACTTTTCTACTGTGAAACAACATAATTCAACTTTAAACGGCACACGAATCAGTGTAAAGATTGACTTCAGACAACATAAATTAATCTTTTTGTCTAAAGCTTTGGCCTCCCTTGTTCTTTTGGCTAATGACTGGTCTGTCTCTATTCTTTATTTCATATGCTTTGTTCAATTTATCGCATCTTTATCATCTCTGTGAACACGGCCAAAAAAAAAAAAAAAACTCCTCGCCTCTTCATGCCATTTTGCGATATCTTTTCCCTATTCATTCACTAAAATCCATCTATACGTCTTTAAACTTCTTATAATGTGTCATCAAAACAGCAAAATCTTTTAATAAATATTTAATGACATTAAAATTTTTAGGTCCATCTATTTGCCAACCTACTTTAGGGAGATAATTACGATAGTTTTTCAAACGTTATGGGTTGGAAAAACCAAGCAAAGTCCTAACAACTCATTTTACGTCGTTTCGAAGTGTTAAATTACTATTAACAATAATATTTAATACTTATATTGCGCATTTTAACATTTTAACTATTTCCATAGCTAGTTGAACGTTGTCAAAAAAGAGTTTCAGAATATTTTTTTACGAAGTTATGAATATTAATGATATGAAGGATAAACATTGAGGCACATTTTTTTTGGGGGAATAATATAAAATGCAGTTTAAGATAAAGTTTTTAACGTAAATTGGGAAAGGAATTTAAGTGAGTGATATCGGCATATCACGAAGAGACATTTGTAGTGATCTGATGAGGGTACCTAGGTTATAAGTCAATGTTTGTAAAGCTGCATTCTCTCTTCAACATAAACAAAACCCTTGCGAGACACTGCACGTTATGTGATTAAACTTTTAATCTCAAGATGAATACTTGGGGAAAGTTTGGTCAGAATGAATTCACTTTAAGGTAAATACAGTACGGTTCATATACCACAGTTGTATAAAAATTACCATTTGCAATTTCTAAAGATTTCACAAAGGAAAGAATATTGCTTTATGCTAAAATAAGACAGAAAAATTTGAACATCACTGGTCAAAAAAAAATGGCTATTTTACTATTTTATCTAAAAGATGAAGATATTTTTTTTTCATGAACTCAGATGAAAATAAATGGATTTTAACTCGAGTGATATCTGAGAACATTTGTACAATAAATGAATATATAGTCTTAGATCTTTATCTGTTTCTACCTGCTATTCTTGCAATACTAAATCAAGCGATACAAAAAATGACGCAAACGTAATATCAAGTATTAACTGGCTAGAATTAACTGAATTAACTGGGATGGATACATTCTTGAAAGGATAGCATGGCTCCATGCACTCAGCCATGCATAAGTGTATATACACTTAGATACACTTACAACATTTAGAGATAACGTTTACTAACTTTCTTTTTCAGTATGTACTGATTACGTATATACAAATATTTTGCATATGTAAAATACAAGTAAAATATTACTGGGATCATCGATATCTATTGTAATAGAGATGTTATTTCATATATTCTTTAGCCCGGGTCAAGATTACTGCAACCAGTTGTACTTAATATTCATGTGCTTTGTGGGGACCTGTAGCAACTTGTGGGGACTGCCCGGTGACACGTCATCGTGGGGACCCTTAATTTTTTGTGTGTAGTAGCTGAACACCTTAATTACGGTGTACAGCTATTAAACTGAACAATATCCAGTGACATTTTTCGAAAAACATTTCAAGAAGAGAAAGGCAAGTTATGTTGTCAATTATTAGGTCAGAAAGGAAAAAATGCGATCACAATAAACGACCAATTTTTGTCCACCATTTCTTACCCTAAATGATAATGGAAGAATACCGAAGGAATATTGTCCCTTGGAATGAACGTCAAGTTGTATTTAGAAATTAACTGAGTAAAAAACACACATGCAGTCTAATAAGGATATACTGTATTTCTTTCTAAGCTGTTGTGGCATTAATTTGAATTATAATTTCCGAGTTTATTCAAAGAACACTAAAAACTGTTTGATAATATGCAAAGGCAGGCGGATTTTAGCAGTTTCCCTTGATAAATTCTGTGCCAAACAGTAGTTAAAATCGAATTGCTTAGTTTAAAATCTACCATTTCTTTTAACGACCAATAATTCTTGAATCATGCTCACTCAGTCGGTTAATAGTTTATTTATTTTTGGGTATTTGATAAGCTACTAAATGCTACTAAATGACAGCCGCTTTGAACTCTAAACTACTGGAAATAGTTCACTATTGTACAAGTGTAAGATAGTGTTCTTGTCTTAGAGCTGATGTCGTGGTTTCAAACACACAATATCCCTTAGGAATAAGGAAAGTATAGAACATCTGTGTGAAATATAATTCTCTGAAGCTTTAAACTAAACGCACTGTGAGTTCAAATTACAAGGATCTTCCCTTCAGTTCGATTCCATTTAATATTTCATTTTGAGACATTGTCAATCAAGTTAATTCTCAATTTCTATAACATCACATCACTTCAAGAACCTATTAAAAAAATATTTCTAGACCATTTAAAATGCATCTTGCGTTTAATGTATAAAAGAAGCTCAAATCACGTGATTGTAAAGTCACGTGAACATGATGACGACATCAAACAAAACCCCCTTGAGTGCATGTGCTTCTGTAAACCCTATTAAAGATTTTCATAAGTTCGCATGATTTTATTAACATTTCTTATTATCAGTCAGAGAAAATTAAATGGTATTTCTTCTGTTACTTCAGCTGCATTATATGCTATGTTCAGAATTTGTTGTTGTATGAAAACGTCTCTCTTTGTTGGCAATAAAAACGACGACTGAGAATGGACGTTGGATTGGATCCGAAACCCCAAATCGCTACGAGTCAGCGATAATTTGAGGCTTACTTTTCAGTTATCTCAGCTACATTACGTTTAAACAGCGGTTGATCCGCGGAGTAAAAACGCCGTAATAATTTCAAGCACAAAAAAAAGGAAGGTCAAGAATAGAAGTGTCACTTATAATTCCGAACGAGCTAATATGAATAATTGTGAATAATGAATTATATCTATACTTTGAGTGGATAGCCTTGATCAGTGAATATTTCATTCAAATAGTATATTTTTAGCACAAGAATCACTGAAATCAGTAGAAAAATAGGCTCAACTGAATAGATGTGCCCTTAATCGTAAAATGAGTTAGCAAGGACAAATGAATAAAACTTCAATTTTAAGGTTAAGGCAAATTAAAAACTCTTGCGTTTATCCCGATTCAGGTTTATTGTTGCAACAGTAGGTATTTACAGTGTTTTACAGTTGTTGAGTGAGTGAACAATGATCGATTCTTATTGTACGAAAAAACTTTATTGTCAAAGTTTACTCAGTTAGGAAAGGCTAGTTCCCCCGCGATGGAAGCACCTAGAGCGGTATATAAAACGAAGTCAATGCGAGCTGAGCTCCTGGTTTGGAGACTTGTTGATTTTTGCAGACCGAGAAAAACTAGATGGCAGACGAATATATCCCTCGAAGCACAGGAGGCAAATAACAAGCAATATATTTACTCAACGCGGTACAAAATGTGCTAACAAGTTCGGGTTTCAACCCTCGAACGCTTACTTCAGTAATAATTTCTTTTTCAATTATTTAGCCATAAGTGAGATGATATCAAAATTAAAGTCACCAGACATTCACTCTTTTTTTTCATATATTTAAACATATGTTTTCTCTGTGCTCTCTTTTACTTGCCCTCAACAAAATCAACAATGTAGAATCTTAAATCTAGACTACTAAATGATAAAATCCGGAATCTGGAATTCTGTGTTAGCGGAATCGGGATTTGGAATAAATACTGGTAGAAAATGTAACCAACTCCAGAATCTAGTAGAGCTGGAATATGGCAATGCTGTACTGAAAGGTCTACGAGTAATGTTCATTTCTTGACTAGCTCGATGCAGGACGCGGTATGTTTTACTGGAAATGTAGTTTTAAGAGCCCGTGTTCCTTTTGGTCAGTGTCAGTTCAACGTGAGGTAGGTATTTCTTTTGTTATTAATGATCTTGTCTTTTATTCACCTTAAATATGTAGGATATTAGATTGACTGGGATATTTAAAAGGAAGGACAATCGTACTAACTATAGACAAGTACTCATAGTGTTATCTCTGAAGCATATCCAGTGTCCTTTGATGCACGTTTAATTCTGTCAAGTGCGTCACACCCTGAGGCTGGTCCCAGCTAAACACTGTTCAATTTATTAATTAGCTGGCGAAAAAGCCAAAACAAAAGTGAACATTTGAAGCTTGATCTGTTGGTATTGTTCATTTGTTAAGAGGTGATGAATCGAAGGATTTTATTCATGACCCAACGCCCCTTTTTACGCCCCTCTCTTGCCTTCTCTTCCCTCTCTCCTCCCTCTCTCCTCCACACTATCCCCCTCATCTGCCCATTTAAGAAAAACATTTTCAAATGTTAGTAAGAAGTTCATTTCTTGACTAAATTAGGTCTGTGTAAATATTGAACATTTACTGTTCATGGTTATTATTGTACAAGGCAGTTATTCAGTTCTGCTGGTTATTGAAGAGGGGCATTTTTGGCTTGCAAGTTTTAGCTGTTTGCACTCCTTGTCATTAGGATAATCTATCTCTCTTTCCACTTTTTCATATGATTAAGGAGATACTTCTAACATACTCCATCATTCACATTATCGGTGTATCTGGGGCAGTGGAGGTCACGGTAGGTCATATATCGTATCAGCAGTCAGCATAGAAATGCCAAGGCAAACTGAATGGTTTATATAAAAGTTTTAAAAATTCGAATCCAAGGCTGTCTACTTATTTTTTTAGATATAATTTTTAAGCAATTAATCGTCAATCTCTTTTTGCAGATGGGACACTTAATGCCTTAATCCTCTCGCATTGGCTAGGCAACTATTTCGCTCCAAGTTCAACACTAACAAGTAAATTTGTTTGGTTTAGATTTGGATTTTGACAGCTTGAAGATGATGTTCGACATATTTAATCCAAGATGTAAATATAGGAACAATTGCACTCATATAACTGCTCCTGCAGCTGTGGAAAGTATTCAAACTGTCTTGATCTTCAGTTCGTGGGAAAAAACTTCCAGCAGATAAATTTTTGACTACGAGTTACAGGATCAAGTTACCATGTCTTGATAGAAAGGGAGTGAAAAAGGAAACAAGAAAGATACTGAAGTAGTTGATTTTCTAATTGGATTGGGGAGATGATTGTCTTTGCAAATGTGCACATATCTTTCCTTCCTTTTTTGTTTCCTTCCTTCCTTCGTCCTTCCTTTTTTGTTTCCTTCCTTCCTCCCTTACTTCCTCCCTTTCTTCCTTCCTTCCTTCCTTCCTTCCTTCCTTCCTTCCTTCCTTCCTTCCTTCCTTCCTTCCTCTCTTCCTTCCTTTCTTTCTTCCCTCCTTCCTTCCCTTCTTCCTTGGTTTTCGCTACTTCTTCTTCTTCATCATCCCATTCTTAGACTTCTGTATTTTGAAAACTTAGCGTCTTGTGTACACACTCTAGTCAAGTCTATCAACAGCCCTGGAACTGTTTTGCAAATATCATTGGCATCAATCCATGTTTGAGGCTTCCCAAATCACCAAAAGGGGAAGCTAAACATTGCTCAGCTGCAAAGCTGTTCTCCCTCCGTATTGTATGATGCTTTTATTTGTCCATATATATGGACTATAATTTGCTGTGTTGCCATGAGAAAGATCTCAGCTCGACAGAAAATAGATCTTCCCCATTTGCTGGTAACTCCTATAAGCTTGTCATACAAAGGCCTTCTGTTCACAGCTGAATTTTCAAGCTCTTGTAAAAATTGCAATTTTACAACTATACAGCCAAGACCCAGCCAGTAATCTGGTTACCGAGGGAAATATTCTCGTCTACCCAGCAACGTAGGCTTGGCATGTCATTATCAATTCTCTGCTTGTTATACTTTAATCTTAGACAACTCGTGACCAAGCTTGCTAAAGTTTTTCAATTGGTATGGGGTAAAATTGTATTGGAGAGTTAAGCCCTGATTGAGGATATATTTGAGTAAGTGTTCGGATATTTAATGGAACACCTGGTTTTGACTAGAGTTAAGAGTTTATTAGACTCAATGCACCCGACAACAAACAGTGTTTCCTGATAAATTTGCATTTATGTATGAGAAAAAGTGCATTGTGGACATAAAGTCAACACAAAACGTTAAATAAATTAACTTGGGCATACCCTTGTTCTTCTAATGCCAATAAACAGAGACATTTAATGTTATGAAGTTAGCATGATAATCTTCGTCCACAAAGGGGGGAAAGTAATCGGCTTAGAGGGGTGGTTGTGCAAGGCGTAGATGGCTTTTGTTGACTTAAAGGGCTCTTACATTCAAAGTTATTTAACCCTACCCACCCCTGACTGTCATCAAATGGCTCATTTGTTATCAACCTAGTGTATCGATGACATTATCTGTTCGTAAGAAAATACACACAGAAATGGTGTTTTAACGCCCAAGTCGTGTAGGGTTTTGTTTTCAAATGATAAGCTGCCCAATTTTTTTGTACTTGACGATCGCCTAATGGCCGAGTCTTAAAGCATGGAACATGGCTTTCAACAAAGACTTAGTTGAGGTGATTAGCTGCACACGTGTGTGGCTATTTTTATTCGAACAACACCACGTTGAGCAAACAGTCTAAATCACTAGATAATACTCTCTGCTGATTTTCTAATGCGTTTGTTTTTGTCCACGGTGTAAATTCATACTCACTGTCACCTCTGTAGCAACCTCGGCACTCAAAACCCCTTTTAACACCAAATCTTCAAGATTTAAAACTCCATTAGAAATTCATCCTTTAAATAAGAAAACCGTTTCTAAACCACCTTTTCGATCGGCCGCTAAAAACGATGTTTTTTTTTCTGGACGTTTGTGATACTTTAACCAAAGATGTTGCAAGGCCATTGATATGCAAATGAGATGTCTGAACTGTTTTTAATATCAAAAATAGACGTTTTGAAACACTCTTTTAAAAGGAGAAGAATTAAGTAAAGTTCAATAAAAAATTACCATAATAAACACGAAATGTGTGAAAATTGTATAATAGGGAGAAACGTCACACATGGATACAATAAATGGCTCAATTTGATGATAAACTTAGGGGAAAATTTCAAAAATTCAAAAATTTCAGAACAATGATTTGAAAATAAAAATGAAGAACAAATTCAAAATCGCATTGTAAAGGGAGGAACCTGCCGAAACTCATTCTTTAAAGCAAAACTTTTGCCATATCTTGTTAAAACAAGTAATCCCGATAAGTTTAGGCCGAAACTTAAAGAAATTTGATTTGGTAAGCAAAGACTCAGCTCACCTTCAGCTCTCCTAGCGGATTTAGATATAAACATGAGCGGCTGAAGAATATTGTTGTCGTTTTTAGGCAAAGATATAATTGACTTTTATATAATTATATAATTATATAATTACTTGTAATCCTTCTCACAAAGCAAAACGAACCTCAAGGAAAGTAGACCGATCCAATGAAAGTTAACCGACTTCCTTCACATTTATCGAGAGATACTTCCAAATTCTAGATATATACCAGATATTTTTGGACTGAATTTCAAACGTGAATTCGATTCAAGTCTTGTAGTATTAATTCAAGCGGCGATAGAGAAATTAATTCGGGATTAATTTTTTTTGATTCGATTAGAAAGTCAAAAAAGATGTTAAATGTGATGTGTTTAATGCTATTTTTTGTACATTTGAAATAAATTATTCAAGCCAATCCTGTTCTGCTCAGTGGTTGTACTGCGATCAATCTCGGCTGAGTTTTAATAAACATTTATACGCTTTGAAACTTTGGACAAAAAGCACAAAAAAGAGCGAAAAATTTAGATGAATTGTGTACTTTGATAAGGCAAACAAGAAACTACAATAGCTCATGCTAGAAATTTATTAACCTTTTTTTTTTTGCCTTGGAAAAAATAATAATTATAATTAATATACAGCAGTTGTTAATTCTCGTCTTAACATTTTACTGAAATAACCGATTGTTTTTTATTTCAGTTCCAGACCATGGCCAAGCGACATATAATAAAGCCTTCGTACGGTTTTCTGGCAAGCTATTATTCTTCTTCTTTCTTTGGTTTCTTAAAAACTTAATGTTTTTCGCCATCCCTATTTCTGCCTTAAGTCGGTGAACTATCAAACACGTTACTATAGCTGACGTGTCGATGCGTGATTGGACGATTTCAAGCTATTCCTGCCTTTTGATTGGTCTAAGCAGAAATTATTTGTAATTTAAGTCACCATATCGAGTTTTAACCAAAACATTCTTTTACTTTGTGTGTGCTATACATTTAACTGTGGGTGGGTTAACTTTTATCGGTGACTTCCAGACTTCTGGCATTTCGGCTTCCGTCAATCAACTTAAAACAGGCCGAGTTCATTCCGATCGATCGAGCAAGGAAATTCTGGCTAGAGAACCATTTTCATACGGGGATTTTTCAGTTATCACTTACGATCGGAATGAGCGCGGCCCGTAGATTTGATTGACGGAAGCCAAAATACCAGAGGTTCGCAGAAATATGAATATGGCGCGGTAAAGCTTATGAAGATTTAAGCCTGGTACCTAAGGATGACTTAAAGATGAAGGGCCAATACCTAGTTTAATTTGTACAGTGTATTTTGATATCAAAATATATTCTATTCAGTCTCTCTCAGGGCTAAATATACTATTAATTCTGCGATCCGGTAACCCAGAAATTTGAGATAAAACTGAATTCATAAATTCCTTCATCACTACAGCACGATTTTTTGTGAATTCGTGATCGCCCCTCAGAGAATAGCGAACCAATCACTGTTGCAGCAGTTTTCCCAGTGAAATAAAAGTCTTGTCCCACAAACAACTACACAGTGTCTGTTGTAAAGAGTACTACAAGGATTACCAGGCAATTTTTCTTTACATTTTCACAGGACAATAAACAATTAAAACAATATATAATCAAATTTCCGCAATCAGAGTTATAAATTTTGAGATATTTTAGCTAATTTGTTGAGCTTGTGGGACATAGCAACGGTAACTAAGGGGAGAGGAACCATGAATTAAAATTAAAGGCGAGGGTTGCAGATACTAATATGTATATATTTTACAGTGAGGAACTCGAACTCGAACCGTGTTGAGGTTTTTTCATAATTTTTTTCTCCTTTATCCCTTGTGTGAATCGATTGGAAATATGATTTATTTTGAGCAATAAGATTATTTGAGTTCAGTGCTTCATTTTCAGAAGGTTTGAAGCAGTAGAAAGTTCATAAAATAAAAAATATAAAAATATCAAGCGTTCATGGTTCGAGTGTCCTCACTGTAAATAATATTTATTATCATAATTAATTATTGAACTTGACAGGATAATATATTATCTGCAGAAAAACCTACAAGAATACATTCATGTCAAGTTCGCTCAAGGTCACTATGGAGAGTGAAATACGCTTGCTATTTTTCCGAAAGCATAATTAAATCTTTATTCTTAGTTTAAAAAATGTAAAATTAAACAATCATTGAATTCACTTTTCGCATGATATCGTAAATTATCAAGCCCTATGAATATAGTAATACTTGGCTGCAATCAAACTCTTTTGGGAGAGGTTCTTGTTTGACTGTTTGTATGTTTTTTTTTCAGTTTTGTTTTCAAATAGTCCGGCCATGTTTTCTTGGCTTTGTTCTGTGCTGGCAAAATATCCAAAGATGATAAAAAGTTAAAAAATATTTAAGTTTTTTTTCCTTGAACGCCATCTTTTTGGAGTAACATGGCTCCATATTGTGGATAAATATATAAATAATTGTTTCGTATTTAATGAATGATCCAAGATTATTCTGTATGAGTTGGCATTCCTTTCCAATACTGGAACCTGTATGGGATAAAGGGATACAGATAAGTCAATCAAATCGTGATGTGCAATGCACCATGGGAACTTTATTTAGCCAAACGGTAAGGAAGACTTGTAACGACTTCGCACCGCATAGAATTGTGGGATTGAATTTGAAAAATACATACCACTGTTGTTGTTATTTTTTGTAAATATCAGTAATAAGAGGTACTAAATAAAAAGATGTATGTATGTAATACTATGCTTTTAGATCTCGTTCTCAAATAAAGTCCCAAACCTTGAGGTCGATATCATTCGTCTTTAAACTTCGGATGGCAAATATCAAGCGACCGAAACAGCTACTTTATTACATGACATTTTCGTGACACTTTAATTTTGCGATTTTGCCATTAAATCATGTTTTATGTCACTTTAATTTCGCGATTTCATTGAATAAATCATTCGTGATTTGTTCCCAACTACACTCACCAGTTGATCTGTATTTTTTGGGACACTCGGCATTTTTCGCGCAACCTTAATTTCGCGATTTTTCTAAAGTCGCGAAAATTTCATGTAATATTAAAGGTAGCTATATTAATTTGAGTCGTCTGGGTTTTCGCTTTCGTCAATCAAATTTCCAAAGTTCCAAGCTAGTAATTTTTGATCGAAGGAAGCCAAAACTCCAGACGTCTTTGGCTGAGTTTGTCGCGTCCGTAAAAATAAGGTATTCAGTTCAACTCAGCTGAGCTAGGTTGGACCAGGGTTGGACTACTTACTTGTCAAATACAGACTTATATCGTTTCACAAACATTTTTCGCAAGACCCCGTCAGTGTGAGTTAGTCGTTCACCTAAATGACTTTGCTCTTCATAGACCAGGGAAAGATCAAGTAAAGGAAATCGTCTGAAAAATAAAAGAAATAATGGGGATAAAAAGTAGTGAAATAGTTACATGTAGTAGTCTAATTTAGAGGTTAGTAAATCTTATTTTAAAATGACGTCAAGAAATGATGAAATCTCATCTCGCACAACAGTATTAGAGTCATAATTTTGATACACAGCACGAGAGTTTTATGTTTAACAGACATGTTTCAGCAGCCCTGCTGCCATCATCAGTGTAAATGGTGCAATTAGAGCAAGAATATAAATATTTATAATATAAGTATTTATACTCTTGCTCTAATTGCACCATTTACACTGATGATAGCAGCAGGGCTGCTGAAACATGTCTGTTAAACTTAAAACTGTCGTGTCGTGCTGTGTATCAAAATTATTACTCCGTTTCTGTTGTTTAGACCAGTATTAGAGTTCAATATAAGCAGGGATAATGTTGGGGCAACATCGCTGTGTCAGGGTCGTACTTACTCGAGATCATCAGCTTCAATCTTGTTAGTCTTGATAGCGTAGACTTCAAGGTCATTAACTATGTCTTGTTCAGTTAATGCTTCGGTCATATCATCGGTTGGGCCAAAACCAAGAAACACAGTATTGCACATCCTATAGAGAAACCAACAAAGGCTCATGAACTCAGGCACGGATACAGGGGCGGTGATTTTGCTAAAAAAAAGTGTTTATAACAGAAAACACTTATCCGGATAAACTTTTACTTGGTTTATTTTAAGCTCTAAATTTTAACATCCGTCAATTTTACAGCGGCATTTCCCCGCCTTTTATGGGCCTCCTGTGTTTATATTGACGCGAGGTACCCTGCAACAGTCACCCCTTTAAAAAATCCTGGATCCGCCACTGAAACCTCATGAAAAGAGTGCAGTACCACAAATCTTGTATTCTGATTGGCTACGCTACTATAGGTATATTAGTGATTTCACGCAAATACAGAAAAGACTCAAAATTGGCAATGTGCATCAAAGCTCACAAAGCACTCTGGGAAACCGAGGCCTGCAAAAATGAAACAGGGAAATCAAATGATATATCAGAAAAAAATTAACCTGATATTTTCCTCTGTTGAAATACTTACATTTACATAGAAAATGTCGAAGGAAAAATTGTCAGATGAATGTTTAGAGGCAAAAAAAGTGTAAGGACTCGGTTTCCCATCATACTTTTCGACTTGTTTACTTATATTGAAACAAACTTACGTTATAACTTCAGATCTTGACAGATCCTTTAAACAACACATATTGATGAAGAAAAACAAAAAGAGCTCAGCCAGTCGGTGATTCGTATCCACTAGACAATCTGGAATGAAAAAAAAAATGAAATGTTTTAACCTAGAATGATTTTTATACATGTCCAGTGACGGTAAGAGTCTATAGAAATTTTATTTTTAATATGTTACCAGAAGGGAAGTATAGAAGGTCATAGAAGTGATCATGAGTGGTCATGAAAAGGTTCAACACGTTTTGCTTAGTATACGTTTAACTCACCCCCTCCACCCCTCTCTCAAGAATTCCTGGATCCTCCCTTGTAAGATAATGTGCTAATGTGCAAACATTTCACAAGCCGTTCCGAAGTTGAGGAAAAGACTGGATCGAGTTAGCATTACGGTGCATTGTGGGACTGTTTTAGAAGACGAAATATATGCTATCTAAACAGTACCACAATGCACTGTAAAACAAACTCGATCCAGTCTCCTTAATCTCGACACCGCTAATTCATCAAATAGAAGACTACTGAACAGCACTCACTTTCTTTCATTTCTGTATTCAAGGGACAAGTCATTTCACAGTATCCTGGATCACTTAGCAATTCTATGAGCTTGGATAATACAAAGGAAAAGTTAATTGGGACAAACACAGTGCCATCAGTCACTTAGGAATTGGAATTATTTTATCAAGCTGAATTTTTTTGGGCAAAATTCGAGCTCCAGGCGGGATTGGAACCGGTGACCTTCTTTTTGCCGGTCAGATGCTCTAACCACTGAGCTACTGGGAATTCGTATAGACTCCTTGTGCACGTGAGGTCAAACCAGCTCAATTTGGAGGAGAAGACAAGAGAATTTCAATCTCCTGAGAATTGGAAACCTATTATTTTGCCTTCCAAATTGAGCTGCATTCTGAAGTGCTGCAAAGAGGACTATTATTGAGCGAGGTATAGATGGTATTTTAGACTGGTCACTTAGGACATACAATATACGAAAACCACCTATAATGACCTAATAAACACCCACTTTCCAATAAACGCCCCTTGAAATTTCAAATTTGTTTTCAACACCTTTTTTTTCCCGGCAATAAACGCCCCGTGTCTATAATAGACGCCCCAATAAATGGCTACCGCAAGAAAAGACCCGAGATTGTACCTCCCAGACCCGAGATTGTAAGCCCCCGCCCCGACCCGAGATTGTACCTCCCAGACCCGAGATTGTACCTCCCAGACCCGAGATTGTACCTCCCAGACCCGAGATTGTACCTCCCAGACCCGAGATTGTAAGCCCCCGCCCCGACCCGAGATGCAAAAAAATTAATAGACACCCGGGCGTTTATTAGGTGGTTTATAAGTGGAAATTGATTGTTGAAAGATCTTAATCAGCATCTGAGAAAACCAAGATTCGATTGCTGGAGCGAGTTATGTTATCAGCCCTCTTCGATACAAGTGGAGTGGGCCCTGGGAGGTCAAGCTCTGGTACTGTAATTCAGTTTGGGATCTTTTCTAATGACATGTAAAACTAAAAACCTTCTACATACATCTTGTTGACAGTTCCATGTTTGGTTTGCACCATTATCTTTGTCGTTTGATTTCCAAGACTTATTATAATTAAGGATCATTAAAACATCTTGTAACTCACACAAAAAATGTATTTAACTTGTTGAACACATTTAATTGTGTTACAGCTGCAAATAACATTCATTGATTCAATTATTTGATTATTTAAATTTTAACTGGGGCATAATTTAATGCTTTCGCCAAAATCGCGAAAAATTAAGACGCGCAAAAAGAAGTACCGACGAATAAGGTACTGTAGCCTACTACGATATTACCTATGATTAAAGTAGAATAATGGCTTAATTGCTTTCTGAACAATTCAAGATATTACCAACCAGACCCTGATTTACAAGTGAATTCGTTATAATACTATCGCGAGCAGAATTTGTAACGATAACTGAAGAAGATCTGAGTCCAGATCGAAACGTCTTGAAAAAACATACTTTAAAACAAACCAGAGTCAACTAATTGATTTAAGACCCTGATTTACACCAAAGTAAAGTAAAAGATGTAATTTATTTTAAGTCGAACATGCAGGAAGTGGTTGCTCAGTCTCTTGACAAGAAACTCATGACTATTGATAAACCACTTGTATGGGTTCTACAGTGTAGCATATGATAGGCTGAGAAAGCAGATGTAACTACAGGGGGACGTGAGAATGTTGAAGTTGCAGTCAGTTTCATGTTTATGTTGAATGGGGGGGGGGGGGGGGAGGTAGTTGGGGAGCAAAAGGAGATCTGTTGTCTCAGGCTAAGTGTATGAAGGACTAATACCAGTATAATAGATATGAACTTCAAGTAACTTAATCTATTTCAAAGGATACAAATTCTGGCTTGATAATCTGGTCATATTCCAAAATCTGGCACATTCTTGCCAGAGGAATAGCTAGAGCAAAGTAAAGTTGGTTATTATAATATTCTGTAATTTATAATACAATTATGTATGCGAGTATAATCCTTTCTTGATATTTCTGCATGTCATCATTAGCCTCACTTTCATGCAGCTCATTAAATATACAGATAATATTACCAAAAGCGTAAGAACTCAATTCTAAATCCTTTCTTAATATTCATCTGCCTATTAAATTAGCTGCATGAAAGTGAGGCTAAGAATGACAAGCAGAAATATTAAGAAAGGACTACAGTATGTTGATAATTGATGTTGTAGGTATTCGATTCTAAATTCTTTCTCAATATCTATCTACATAATGAATGAGCTACATGGAAGTGATGCTAAGGATGACATGCCTAAATAATTATTAAGAAAGCTCTATACTGACAAAACTTTTGCTTAATATATATATATATCAATTTCTGATGAAGGCCACAGTTTGAAGACTGAAAATGTAGACAATTTTAATTATTATTAGGCTCAGATATCCAGCCATCAGAGTTTCATATGTGCCCGCAATACTCTCCCCTGCTGGCGTGTACGATAACCCTGATGGTTAGAAATCTGAAACTAAATATGGTTTGACAATCATTTTTCTCACCTCCAGTTAATACATACACTGGACAGTTAAGATGTCCTTTTATCTCCTGAAAGAAGAAAAAAGACTAGCATTGATCAACTTAATCAAATGAAGCTGAATAAGAGACCCCATTTATGGGAGTGGAGATTGGGTTTACAAAAAAACTCCCCCCATTGCTGAGTCTCAAAGCAATACAGAAGAAAAATGGACAAAATCCCAAGTGTTCATCTTACCAGTAAGCTACTTCAATAGCCAGTGTGCATGAGCTCGAAATTATAGCACAAAGCATGATAAGAAAGTGAGTTCTTACACTTTTTTGGCTCCACTAAAAATTCAACTGATAATTTTTCCTTCAACATTTTCTATAGAAATAAAAGGATTTCAGCAGACGAAAATAACGGAGTATTTTTTTCTGGTAGTTCCTTTGATTTCCCTGTATCATTTTTAAAGAACTCACTTTCCCAGTGAGTGCTTTGTGAGCTTCAATGCACATTGCCTATTCAGTACCTTTACCTTACATGTACTTAAAAAATGAATGATAAGAATCTAAGGTCTGTGAGCTCAAGTTGTTTAACACTTAGCTAGTGACTGAGGATTACCTTTGCCACAGTGTTAAACTGTGATGGCAGGCATGCAATGAAAAGAATATGTACAGCAGAAGCAACCTGAAGTAAAAAGAAGTAATGTTGGTATCCATACCAGAGTTTTTAAAGGTAAAAGTGGATTTAAAAGGGCATGCATAATCACCAGTGTGGGAATGAACAATCCATTTCTTGTTCATAGATATCCAGCCAATCAGAGTGTATGTTATATCACGGCTATATTTTGGCCTATTAATTATTGCATGTAGATTAAGGTGGAGGGGGTAAAGCTTACAAATAAAACTAAATATGGAAATGAAAAATAGATATATTTAGAGGATATTAATAGGTTTTTCTTCATATTGATACATGAAGTCCTTTTAGCCTCAGGTTCATGCAGTTATGACCACATTAATTTTAATGTATTCGTATATTCCCATGCACAGGCTTTTTGCTGCCAAATGAGCTTTTACACACCTTACTGTATTTGGTAAAACCAGACAGCTTCACATCAAAAGGCTGTGCATTGAAGATTGCAAATCATACAATAAATGTGGTCATAGCCGCATTGTAGTGAGGCTAAAGCCTTCATCATTAAATATTAGAAGGGCCTATAGAGGAATACTGTACTTATTGCATAATACCAATCATGATCACTCAGGATTCATTGTTTTGGAGGGATGTTTAATCGCTAACATCCCTCCCTCATGAATAGAAAGAAGGAAAATTAGTTCTAATACTCCCTCATGTTATTCAATGACATGAGAGTTTGTCCCTCATGTAACACAATCATCTGGACACCGAGGCTAAAAAGACCCGGTTCGAAATCAGAGGCATTTCTAATGAGGATGTATGCCACCTTGATACAGGCTCTATTCAATGTGTGATAGAGGAATTGGTCTTTGCATTTGAGTCCACACTTTGCGCATGCGTTAACTATGTTCTAAGAATCCAAACAGAAGAAATTCGTCAAAAAATGAATGAAATTTTTTTTTGTATTAAGTTTAAACAGAGATTTTTTTCTTTTTTATTGCGCATGTGCATAAAGCAAAAACCGAAAATCAAGAAAACATTTGCCAATTTATACACGGATAAAACAAAGAAAATATTTTTCACTTTGAATTCAAGTTCTCCCTTGAGACAATATAGATTTGACACAATAATTTGAAAACCACTTATCAATATTCAAGTTATTCAACTTGATCTTTTGCTCTTATTTCCTCGGAAATCATGGTATTACAAACTAATACCATGGCATCTTTGGTATATTAAGGATTAAATGTCCCCTCAGCCTTGGGAGGTTTAGTAAAAGTCAGTCCCTCGGCCTCCCTCAGCTCCGGGGACATTTCATCCCTAATATTCCGAAGATGCAATGGTATTACAGTGGTTATACTGTAAGTATATAATAATCAGGTACACTACATGTATTTACTGACATGTATATATTATTTAATTTTACAATTTATAATGACATTGAACATAATATTTGAATAACACTGATAAAGACGAATGTAACTTACTTTGACATTATCAAATCCACAGTGCACCCCCCTGGACTGCAGTGCTGATAATGTTTCAGGTCGTCTGGTAGAAATAAATATTTCTTCTGGGTGCACATCAGCTGTAAAAATACACAATACAGTCATTCAGCTGTGGCTTTATAAACCACTTGAAGTGAATCATACAGTATAAAAGTAAGTGTGACTTCATTTGCTCTCATCAATAGAGCAGTTATCATATGACTATGAAAAACTTATGGCACAGACTGCGTCTTGCAGTGCCTGAGTCAGTACCATGCTATGTATGAAAATATTTGAAATTGTGTCCTGCACATGCTGCATCATAACCATGCTGTGTGCCATGACTTTTCACACTCATATGAAATCTGCACTGACAGGTGGGCACTAAGGCATTTACATGGCATCCAATGAATGCTGAAGAATGCTGGGATAACATCAAGATACTATAATTTCTTGACTTGGTACTAAATGTGAGTAGAGTTTGTTAGGTATCTCCCTATAGCATTTTTATCTGAGTGGGTTCTCCAATTTTCCTTCCTCTGCAAAACTTACAGTACATGCTGATCTGTGTAAGCTGACTGCTCTGACTTAGAACAGCCCAGAGATTGTTTCAGGGTTCAGTCTATGAGTTAGCTGACTGCTCTGACTTAGAACAGCCCAGAGATTGTTTCAGGGTTCAATCTGTGAGTTAGCTGTGCCCTGATATAGATCAGCCCAGAGGTTGTTTCAGGGTTCGATCTGTGAGTTAGCCATGCCCTGACATAGATCAGCCCAGAGATTGTTTCAGGGTTCAGTCTGTGAGTTAGTTACACCCTGTCTTTGATCAGCCAAGGTTGTTTTAAAAAAATTGAGTTCCCACTATTAATACCAAGCATCCTGGATTTTATCCCATCGTACTGCATGCCCACACACTGTGTGTCCTTTTCAACTTTTATTTAGTGTATAATATATGAGAACTCTGCTGAAACCATTATGAAAGGCAAATCAATCAACTCACAGTATTTGAGTAATGTGTTTGTTAGCTGTTTTCCAAGTCGTCCACATCCAATGATTCCAACCAGTAATGGATCCCTTTTAGGGGCTTCTTGTAAGAGTTTGGACTATAGAATCATAATAACATGAATAACTTGGTAATTATCATAACAGTAAATGACTGCCTGCTGAATCATAATATTAATGGGTAAAATAGGTTTCAGAGCCAAAATTACAGCTCTAATATATCTTGTGATTTGCCATTTGTTTATTGATATTCCTCTCATAAAGTTTCCCCAGGCTTAAAGTGCCTATGACACATCTGACAATATTCTCAGAATACATTCTACATGAGACGAGCTGTTGACTGCATGGCCTTACATAGTTGGAGTGATGCATCTTGAAGTTATGAAGGTTTATTCTTGTCATATGCTAATAATTATTAGTAAAATTCTACTACTATACTATTGCAAATCCTGCATTCTGATTGGCTAACGTACTCACTATCTATCAGCCGATAGATAGTGGGTAGAGAAAGCCGGACTTGTTTTGAAAAAATGGCGGCTTTTCCTTCGCGCTTTTGTGAAGTTTAGTTTAGTTTAGTATAGTATAGTTTAGTTGAGATTTTTACTAAAACAATTAGAAGACTCACTCTCGATTTCTATCGGCTTTGATAGTTGACTCGGGGCCGGAGCCCCTCGTCAACTATCAGCCGATAGAAATCTCGAGTTCGTCTTCTAATTGTTAAGTATATGACAATAATTATCATGATGACGTCAGGGAGGCATTTATGTTTATTTGTTGTTCCTTGTAATTCAAAACACTGGCTACTGTGTGGAAAATAATTAGCAATGTTTTTCATGAAAGCCATGGGTAAAACAGTGATGCTTTCCAAATTTAATTTATCTTTACTAGTTAGGTTTTGTCTATTAAATCATGGCTTGCCTGACGTCACAGTCATTACCATGGAAAACCCTATATAATTTTTTTTGGTCATTGAACAACTCATCTCATGTAGAATCTATGTGTCATAGGCACTTTAAGGTTATCCAACCTATATTTTTCCTTGTAAAGCCAAGCTATCACCTTTTGACCCTTAAACTGGTGGGTATAAGCCCTAGTACTAGGGTTACCCTCTTTCTTATTGAAGGATATACACCTAATATTACAATAATGTCCTATAAAAATGACAAAATAAAAAATAAAAATTAATTAGAAATATTTTTTAAAATTTTGATTATAAAGCCCCGTATATTGATGGGAATATACCTGTTTTAGTATATACCAACAAGATAATCTCAGAAATGTCAGTCTACAGTATACCTTTAAAACAGTGAAATTACATCTGTTTTGCAAAAATAATTATTTCCTATTTGTTATTTTTATATGACAACGTTCTTGCTATTAGATGTACATTTGGTATAAGCTTATTTAAGATTACAGAATTCTCAAACCTTCTTAAATTTTGTTGGAGATCTTTTTTCAATAATTTTTTGCCGAGCATCATTGAGTACCGCCACTAGGAAAGCACTGTGCAAAAAAATAGAAACAATACAAAAGCAAACATAATTTTTAACTACTTTAAAGCAAAAAAATTGTTAAAAAGAATTTGCCTGAGACGATGCAGCGAGTCAGTTTGAGTCAGAAAGTGTTAAGTATTCATTGGTTTGCAAAAAGAGAAGAAATCTTTTCAAAACATTCGTAGCAACAAGAGCAACAACTTACGCTTGTGCACAAGTTGACAACGTCAAAGCATGACTACGAGCTCGTAAATACAACAATTCTCTGGAAAAAAATTAAGAATTTTGTTAGTCAGTATTCGAGTAATGTTCATCTTTCAGTAAGGACTAAGCCGTACTTTTCTTGAGGTGTTAAAGCAGCTTCAAATCTCAGTGAAGGTAAGTTTACACTGATGTCTTCGTCCGCCATATTTGTTGCTGTGGTTGGCAACCGCTGATCCGGCACCACAGGGATACCAACGCCGCTTAAGCTAGGGCCTAGTTCGTCTATGTTTACGGTTGACTTTCTTGGCAAAATTTTCCACAAAAGCCTGCGTTTCTAAGAAAGGACCCTCATAAAGATGGTCCTGAAGAAACGAAATGATAGCCAATGGAATTCGCATTTTTGGGGCTTTTTTGCCGGCATTACTGGGATTGGGATTTCTCTATAAACTCGTTAACTCTAACTCGGACTTTCCAGAGCCCTAAAGTTTACGCGTGGGGAGACTGCAAATCGTTTTGATCGCTTTGTTTTTTTGTTTTTTGTTTTTGTTTTTTGTTTTCTTTGATGACGATTATATTTATATACGCATGCGCAATCCTGGTAGTGCATTTGCATATCTCACTTATGACACCAAAGATGCCTCTTGTCAAAGCGGTATTTTAAGGGATAAGACAATAAAAACTCAGTTCTGATTTTCAACTCATAGCTGATCTGTGCATACGTCGCGGCTGGTTTTTCACATCCCACATGGAAACAAATAACCACAGCGAGAAAACCATCAGCAAAACAAGCGTCATACCGGGTGTGCTGGTCATAGCAAGGGGTTAATCATCTACGGTCTAGGGGCCGACTAACCTCTCCCTTAGGCTTCGGCCGAGCTTCCTGATCAGTCAGTAATGTCCTCCCGGGATAGCGGTGTTGGGGCCGAAATCTCCAGCATAGCCGTAAGTCCATACGAAGCTTCAGCACTCGATGTCTGGAAGTATGGTCCTGGTTTATCAATGAATAAAACCTGTGTCTTAATTAAAGATAAACTATTAATAAGATCAATTCTGGAAAGAGCAAGAGGAATACTAGTTTTATTTTACAAAAAAATTCAGTCCTATCTTAGGTGGATCGATCATAGCCTGTGTAGCGGCGCTCTCCACCCCCTCCCCCCAAAACTCTCAAAATGCGCCGCTACGCAGGCTAGATCGATAATATTATAGTGCAATTAACCCCTGATACAATACTTTCAGTATTGATTCTACATGAAGTAAATTGTTGAATAGTGAAATACTTTTTCATTTGAGTGTTGGTTCTTTAAGATATGAAGGTTTATACTTCCAATATGTTAATGACTGTGACGTCATCGCAGGCAAGTAAAAGAAATACACTCAAAAGCCTGCGATAACGTCACAGTTATTAACATATTGGAAGTATAAACCTTCATATCTTAAAGAACCAACACTCAAATGAAAAAGTACACCAAATGGATTGGATGGGTGTATCAAAATAACAATGTACACAAGATTGATTGGATGGGTGGATAAGAATAAAAAAGTACACGAGATGGATTGGATGGATGCATCAGAATAAAAATAAACACGAGATGGATTGGATTGGCATCAGCATAAAAATGTACACGAGATGGATTGGATGGGTACATCATCATAAAAATGTACACGAAATGGATTGGATGGGTGTATCAAAATAAAAATGTACCGAGATGGATTGCATGGGTGGATAAGAATTAGAATGTACACGAGATGGATTGGATGGGTGGATAAGAATAAGAATGTACACGAGATGGATTGGATGGGTGCATCATGATAAAAATGTACACGAGATGGATTGCATGGCTCGATAAGAATAAGAATTTACACGATATGGATTGGATGGGTGCATCAAAATACAAATGTACACGAGATGGATTAGATGGGTGGATAAGAATTAGAATGTACGCGAGATGGATTGGATGGGTGCATCATAATAAAAATGTACACCAAATGGATTGGATGGGTGTATCAAAATAAAAATGTACCGAGATTGATTGCATGGGTGGATAAGAATAAGAATGTACACGAGATGGATTGGATGGGTGCATCAGAATACAACTGTACACGAGATGGATTGGATGGGTGGATAAGAATAAGAATGTAAACGAGATGGATTGGATGGGTGCATCATGATAAAATGTACAAGAGATGGATTGGATGGGTGCATCAGAATACAACTGTACACGAGATGGATTGGATGGGTGGATAAGAATAAGAATGTACACGAGATGGATTGGATGGGTGCATCATGATAAAATGTACAAGAGATGGATTGGATGGGTGCATCAGAATACAACTGTACACGAGATGGATTGGATGGGTGGATAAGAATAAGAATGTAAACGAGATGGATTGGATGGGTGCATCATGATAAAATGTACAAGAGATGGATTGGATGGGTGCATCAGAATACAACTGTACACGAGATGGATTGGATGGGTGGATAAGAATAAGAATGTACACGAGATGGATTGGATGGGTGCATCCGAATAAAAATGAACACGAGATGGATTGGATGGGTGCATCAGAATAAAAATGTACACGGGATGCATGGATTGAATGAAGGCATAGGAATAAGAGTGTACACGAGATGGATTGGATGGATGCATCAGAATAAAAATGTACACGAGATGGATTGGATTGGCATCAGAATAAAAATGTACACGAGATGGAATGGATGGGTGGATAAGAAAAAAAATATACACCAGATGGATTGGATGGATGCATCAGCATAAAAATGTACACGAGATGGATTGGATGGGTGGATAAGAATAAGAATGTACACGAGATGGATTGGATGGGTGCATCATGATAAAATGTACAAGAGATGGATTGGATGGGTGCATCAGAATACAACTGTACACGAGATGGATTGGATGGGTGGATAAGAATAAGAATGTAAACGAGATGGATTGGATGGGTGCATCATGATAAAATGTACAAGAGATGGATTGGATGGGTGCATCAGAATACAACTGTACACGAGATGGATTGGATGGGTGGATAAGAATAAGAATGTACACGAGATGGATTGGATGGGTGCATCCGAATAAAAATGAACACGAGATGGATTGGATGGGTGCATCAGAATAAAAATGTACACGGGATGCATGGATTGAATGAAGGCATAGGAATAAGAGTGTACACGAGATGGATTGGATGGATGCATCAGAATAAAAATGTACACGAGATGGATTGGATTGGCATCAGAATAAAAATGTACACGAGATGGAATGGATGGGTGGATAAGAAAAAAAATATACACCAGATGGATTGGATGGATGCATCAGCATAAAAATGTACACGAGATGGATTGGATGGCTAGAAAAGAACAAGAATGTACACGAGATGGATTGGATGGATGCATCAGCATAAAAATGTACACACGATGTATTGGATGGGTGATAAGAATAAGAATGTACACGAGATGGATTGGATGGGTGCATCAGAATAAAAATGAACACGAGATGGATTGGATGGGTGCATCAGAATAAAAATGTACACAGAGTGCATGGATTGGATGAAGGCATAGGAATAAGAGTGTACACGAGATGGATTGGATGGATACATCAGAATAAAAATGTACACGAGATGGATTGGATTGGCATCAGAATAAAAATGTACACGAGATGGAATGGATGGGTGGATAAGAAAAAATATATACACCAGATGGATTGGATGGGTGCATCAGAATACAACTGTATACGAGATGGATTGGATGGGTGGATAAGAATAAGAATGTACACGAGATGGATTGGATGGGTGCATCATAATAAAAATGTACACGAAATGGATTGGATGGGTGGATAAGAATAAGAATGTACACGAGATC
Source organism: Anthopleura xanthogrammica (assembly GCA_964019055.1). NCBI lineage: Eukaryota > Metazoa > Cnidaria > Anthozoa > Actiniaria > Actiniidae > Anthopleura > Anthopleura xanthogrammica. Next base: position 4,757,020 of record OZ025218.1, on the reverse strand, counting down.
GATTGGATGGGTGCATCCGAATAAAAATGAACACGAGATGGATTGGATGGGTGCATCAGAATAAAAATGTACACGTGATGCATGGATTGGATGAAAGCATAGGAATAAGAGTGTACACGAGATGGATTGGATGAGGGGATGGGTGCATCAGAATAAGAATGTACACAAGATGTATTGGATGGGTGATAAGAATAAGAATGTACACGAGATGGATTGGATGGGTGCATCAGAATAAAACTGAACACGAGATGGATTGGATGGGTGCATCAGAATAAAAATGTACACGGGATGCATGGATTGGATGAAGGCATAGGAATAAGAGTGTACACGAGATGGATTGGATGAGGGGATGGGTGCATCAGAATAAGAATGTACACAAGATGTATTGGATGGGTGATAAGAATAAGAATGTACACGAGATGGATTGGATGGGTGCATCAGAATAAAACTGAACACGAGATGGATTGGATGGGTGCATCAGAATAAAAATGTACACGGGATGCATGGATTGGATGAAGGCATAGGAATAAGAATGTACACGAAATGGATTGGATGGATGCATCAGAATAAAAATGTACACGAGATGGATTGGATTGGCATCAGAATAAAAATGTACACGAGATGGAATGGATGGGTGGATAAGAAAAAAAATATACACTAGATGGATTGGATGGATGCATCAGCATAAAAATGTACACGAGATGGATTGGATGGCTAGAAAAGAACAAGAATGTACACGAGATGGATTGGATGGGTGCATCAGAATACAACTGTATACGAGATGGATTGGATGGGTGGATAAGAATAAGAATGTACACGAGATGGATTGGATGGGTGCATCATAATAAAAATGTACACGAAATGGATTGGATGGGTGGATAAGAATAAGAATGTACACGAGATGGATTGGATGGATGCATCCGAATAAAAATGAACACGAGATGGATTGGATGGGTGCATCAGAATAAAAATGTACACGGGATGCATGGATTGGATGAAGGCATAGGAATAAGAGTGTACACGAGATGGATTGGATGGATGCATCAGAATAAAAATGTACACGAGATGGATTGGATTGGCATCAGAATAAAAATGTACACGAGATGGAATGGATGGGTGGATAAGAAAAAATATATACACCAGATGGATTGGATGGATGCATCAGCATAAAAATGTACACGAGATGGATTGGATGGCTAGAAAAGAACAAGAATGTACACGAGATGGATTGGATGGGTGCATCAGAATACAACTGTATACGAGATGGATTGGATGGGTGGATAAGAATAAGAATGTACACGAGATGAATTGGATGGGTGCATCCGAATAAAAATGAACACGAGATGGATTGGATGGGTGAATAAGAATAAAAATGTACACATGATGCATGGATTGGATGAAGGCATATGAATAAGAGTGAACACGAGATGGATTGGATGGATGCATCAGAATAAAAATGTACACGAGATGGATTGGATTGGCATCAGAATAAAAATGTACACGAGATGAAATGGATGGGTGGATCAGAAAACAAATATACACCAGATGGATTGGATGGATGCATCAGCATAAAAATGTACACAAGATGGATTGGATGGCTAGAAAAGAACAAGAATGTACACGAGATGGATTGGATGGGTGCATCAGAATACAAAAGTATACGAGATGGATTGGATAGGTGGATAAGAATAAGAATGTACACGTGATGGATTGGATGAGTGCATCCGAATAAAAATGAACACTAGATGGATTGGATGGGTGCATCCGAATAAAAATGAACACGATATGGATTGGATGGGTGGATAAGAATAAAAATGTACACGTGATGCATGGATTGGATGAAAGCATAGGAATAAGAGTGTACACGAGATGGATTGGATGGGTGCATCAGAATACAACTGTATACGAGATGGATTGGATGGGTGGATAAGAATAAGAATGTACACGAGATGGATTGGATGGGTGCATCATAATAAAAATGTACACGAAATGTATTGGATGGGTGGATAAGAATAAGAATGTACACGAGATGGATTGGATGGATGCATCCGAATAAAAATGAACACGAGATGGATTGAATGGGTGCATCAGAATAAAAATGTACACGTGATGCATGGATTGGATGAAAGCATAGGAATAAGAGTGTACACGAGATGGATTGGATGAGAGGATGGGTGCATCAGAATAAGAATGTACACAAGATGTATTGGATGGGTGATAAGAATAAGAATGTACACGAGATGGATTGGATGGGTGCATCAGAATAAAAATGAACACGAGATGGATTGGATGGGTGCATCAGAATAAAAATGTACACGGGATGCATGGATTGGATGAAGGCATAGGAATAAGAGTGTACACGAGATGGATTGGATGGATGCATCAGAATAAAAATGTACACGAGATGGATTGGATTGGCATCAGAATAAAAATGTACACGAGATGGAATGGATGTGTGGATCAGAAAACAAATATACACCAGATGGATTGGATGGGTGCATCAGAATAAAAATGTACACGATATGGATTGGATGGGTGGATAAGAATAAAAATGTACACGTGATGCATGGATTGGATGAAAGCATAGGAATAAGAGTGTACACGAGATGGATTGGATGGGTGCATCAGAATACAACTGTATACGAGATGGATTGGATGGGTGGATAAGAATAAGAATGTACACGAGATGGATTGGATGGGTGCATCATAATAAAAATGTACACGAAATGTATTGGATGGGTGGATAAGAATAAGAATGTACACGAGATGGATTGGATGGATGCATCCGAATAAAAATGAACACGAGATGGATTGAATGGGTGCATCAGAATAAAAATGTACACGTGATGCATGGATTGGATGAAAGCATAGGAATAAGAGTGTACACGAGATGGATTGGATGAGAGGATGGGTGCATCAGAATAAGAATGTACACAAGATGTATTGGATGGGTGATAAGAATAAGAATGTACACGAGATGGATTGGATGGGTGCATCAGAATAAAAATGAACACGAGATGGATTGGATGGGTGCATCAGAATAAAAATGTACACGGGATGCATGGATTGGATGAAGGCATAGGAATAAGAGTGTACACGAGATGGATTGGATGGATGCATCAGAATAAAAATGTACACGAGATGGATTGGATTGGCATCAGAATAAAAATGTACACGAGATGGAATGGATGTGTGGATCAGAAAACAAATATACACCAGATGGATTGGATGGATGCATCAGCATAAAAATGTACACGAGATGGATTGGATGGCTAGAAAAGAACAAGAATGTACACGAGATGGATTGGATGGGTGCATCAGAATACAACTGTATACGAGATGGATTGGATGGGTGGATAAGAATAAGAATGTACACGACATGGATTGGATGAGTGCATCCGAATAAAAATGAACACTAGATGGATTGGATGGGTGCATCCGAATAAAAATGTACACGTGATGCATGGATTGGATGAAAGCATAGGAATAAGAGTGTACACGAGATGGATTGGATGAGTGAATGGGTGTATCAGAATAAGAATGTACACAAGATGCATTGGATGGGTGATCAGACAAAGAATGTACACGAGATGGATTGGATGGGTGCATCAGAATAAAAATGTACACGAGATGGATTGGATGGGTGCATCAGAATAAGATTGTGCACGAGATGGATTGGATGAGTGCATCAGAATAAAAATGTACACGAGATGGATTGGATGGGTGCATCAGAATACAACTGTATACGAGATGGATTGGATGGGTGGATAAGAATAAGAATGTACACGAGATGGATTGAATGAGTGCATCCGAATAAAAATGAACACGAGATGGATTGGATGGGTGCATCAGAATAAAAATGCACACGTGATGCATGGATTGGATGAAAGCATAGGAATAAGAGTGTACACGAGATGGATTGGATGAGAGGATGGGTGCATCAGAATAAGAATGTACACAAGATGTATTGGATGGGTGATCAAAATAAGAATGTACACGAGATAGATTGGATGGGTTTATCACAATAAAAATGTACACCAGATGGATTGGATGGCTAGAAAAGAACAAGAATGTACACGAGATGGATTGGATGGGTGCATCAGAATACAAATGGACACGAGATGGATTGGATGGGTGGATAAGAATAAGAATGTACACGAGATGGATTGGATGGGTGCATCAGAATAAAAATGAACACGAGATGGATTAGATGGGTGCATCAGAAAAAAAATGTACACGGGATGCATGAATTGGATGAAGGAATAGGAATAAGAGTGTACACGAGATGGATTGGATGAGTAGATGGGTGCATCAGAATAAGAATGTACACAAGATGTATTGGATGGGTGATCAGAATAAGAATGTACACGAGATGGATTGGATGGGTGCATCAGAATACAACTGTATACGAGATGGATTGGATGGGTGGATAAGAATAAGAATGTACACGAGATGGATTGGATGAGTGCATCCGAATAAAAATGAACACTAGATGGATTGGATGGGTGCATCCGAATAAAAATGTACACGTGATGCATGGATTGGATGAAAGCATAGGAATAAGAGTGTACACGAGATGGATTGGATGAGTGGATGGGTGTATCAGAATAAGAATGTACACAAGATGCATTGGATGGGTGCATCAGAATACAACTGTATACGACATGGATTGGATGGGTGGATAAGAATAAGAATGTACACGAGATGGATTGGATGAGTGCATCCGAATAAAAATGAACACGAGATGGATTGGATGGGTGCATCAGAATAAAAATGCACACGTGATGCATGGATTGGATGAAAGCATAGGAATAAGAGTGTACACGAGATGGATTGGATGAGAGGATGGGTGCATCAGAATAAGAATGTACACAAGATGTATTGGATGGGTGATCAAAATAAGAATGTACACGAGATGGATTGGATGGGTGTATCAGAATAAAAATGTACACCAGATGGATTGGATGGCTAGAAAAGAACAAGAATGTACACGAGATGGATTGGATGGGTGCATCAGAATACAAATGGACACGAGATGGATTGGATGGGTGGATAAGAATAAGAATGTACACGAGATGGATTGGATGGGTGCATCAGAATAAAAATGAACACGAGATGGATTAGATGGGTGCATCAGAATAAAAATGTACACGGGATGCATGAATTGGATGAAGGAATAGGAATAAGAGTGTACACGAGATGGATTGGATGAGTGGATGGGTGCATCAGAATAAGAATGTACACAAGATGTATTGGATGGGTGATCAGAATAAGAATGTACACGAGATGGATTGGATGGGTGTATCAGAATAAGAATGTACACGAGATGGATTGGATGAAGGCATAGGAATAAGAGTGTACACGAGATGGATTGGATGAGTGGATGGGTGCATCAGAATAAGAATGTGCACGAGATGGATTGGATTGGTGATCAAAATAAGAATGTACACGAGATGGATTGGATGGGTGTATCAGAATAAAAATGTACACGAGATGGATTGGATGGATGCATCAGAATAAAAATAAACACGAGATGGATTGGATTGGCATCAGAATAAAAATGTACACGAGATGGAATGGATGGGTGGATAAGAAAAAATATGTACACCAGATGGATTGGATGGGTGCATCAGCATAAAAATGTAAACCAGATGGATTGGATGGCTGGAAAAGAACAAGAATGTACACGAGATGGATTGTATGGGTGCATCAGAATACAAATGGACACGAGATGGATTGGATGGGTGGATAAGAATAAGAATGTACACGAGATGGATTGGATGGGTGCATCAGAATAAAAATGAACACGAGATGGATTAGATGGGTGCATCAGAATAAAAATGTACACGGGATGCATGAATTGGATGAAGGAATAGGAATAAGAGTGTACACGAGATGGATTGGATGAGTGGATGGGTGCATCAGAATAAGAATGTACACAAGATGTATTGGATGGGTGATCAGAATAAGAATGTACACGAGATGGATTGGATGGGTGTATCAGAATAAGAATGTACATGAGATGGATTGGATGAAGGCATAGGAATAAGAGTGTACACGAGATGGATTGGATGGATGCATCAGAATAAAAATGTACACGAGATGGATTGGATTGGCATCAGAATAAAATGTACACGAGATGGAATGGATAGGTGGATAAGAAAAAAAATATACACTAGATGGATTGGATGGATGCATCAGCATAAAAATGTACACGAGATGGATTGGATGGCTAGAAAAAAACAAGAATGTACACGAGATGGATTGGATGGGTGCATCAGAATACAACTGTATACGAGATGGATTGGATGGGTGGATAAGAATAAGAATGTACACGAGATGGATTGGATGGGTGCATCATAATAAAAATGTACACGAAATGTATTGGATGGGTGGATAAGAATAAGAATGTTTACGAGATGGATTGGATGGATGCATCCGAATAAAAATGAACACGAGATGGATTGAATGGGTGCATCAGAATAAGAATGTACACGATATGGATTGGATGGGTGTATCAGAATAAGAATGTACATGAGATGGATTGGATGAAGGCATAGGAATAAGAGTGTACACGAGATGGATTAGATGGATGCATCAGAATAAAAATGTACACGAGATGGATTGGATTGGCATCAGAATAAAATGTACACGAGATGGAATGGATGGGTGGATAAGAAAAAAAATATACACTAGATGGATTGGATGGATGCATCAGCATAAAAATGTACACGAGATGGATTGGATGGCTAGAAAAGAACAAGAATGTACACGAGATGGATTGGATGGGTGCATCAGAATACAACTGTATACGAGATGGATTGGATGGGTGGATAAGAATAAGAATGTACACGAGATGGATTGGATGGGTGCATCATAATAAAAATGTACACGAAATGTATTGGATGGGTGGATAAGAATAAGAATGTTTACGAGATGGATTGGATGGATGCATCCGAATAAAAATGAACACGAGATGGATTGAATGGGTGCATCAGAATAAAAATGTACACGTGATGCATGGATTGGATGAAAGCATAGGAATAAGAGTGTACACGAGATGGATTGGATGAGAGGATGGGTGCATCAGAATAAGAATGTACACAAGATGTATTGGATGGGTGATAAGAATAAGAATGTACACGAGATGGATTGGATGGGTGCATCAGAATACAAATGGACACGAGATGGATTGGATGGGTGGATAAGAATAAGAATGTACACGAGATGGATTGGATGGGTGCATCAGAATAAAAATGAACACGAGATGGATTAGATGGGTGCATCAGAATAAAAATGTACACGGGATGCATGAATTGGATGAAGGAATAGGAATAAGAGTGTACACGAGATGGATTGGATGAGTAGATGGGTGCATCAGAATAAGAATGTACACAAGATGTATTGGATGGGTGATCAGAATAAGAATGTACACGAGATGGATTGGATGGGTGCATCAGAATACAACTGTATACGAGATGGATTGGATGGGTGGATAAGAATAAGAATGTACACGAGATGGATTGGATGAGTGCATCCGAATAAAAATGAACACTAGATGGATTGGATGGGTGCATCCGAATAAAAATGTACACGTGATGCATGGATTGGATGAAAGCATAGGAATAAGAGTGTACACGAGATGGATTGGATGAGTGGATGGGTGTATCAGAATAAGAATGTACACAAGATGCATTGGATGGGTGCATCAGAATACAACTGTATACGACATGGATTGGATGGGTGGATAAGAATAAGAATGTACACGAGATGGATTGGATGAGTGCATCCGAATAAAAATGAACACGAGATGGATTGGATGGGTGCATCAGAATAAAAATGCACACGTGATGCATGGATTGGATGAAAGCATAGGAATAAGAGTGTACACGAGATGGATTGGATGAGAGGATGGGTGCATCAGAATAAGAATGTACACAAGATGTATTGGATGGGTGATCAAAATAAGAATGTACACGAGATGGATTGGATGGGTGTATCAGAATAAAAATGTACACCAGATGGATTGGATGGCTAGAAAAGAACAAGAATGTACACGAGATGGATTGGATGGGTGCATCAGAATACAAATGGACACGAGATGGATTGGATGGGTGGATAAGAATAAGAATGTACACGAGATGGATTGGATGGGTGCATCAGAATAAAAATGAACACGAGATGGATTAGATGGGTGCATCAGAATAAAAATGTACACGGGATGCATGAATTGGATGAAGGAATAGGAATAAGAGTGTACACGAGATGGATTGGATGAGTGGATGGGTGCATCAGAATAAGAATGTACACAAGATGTATTGGATGGGTGATCAGAATAAGAATGTACACGAGATGGATTGGATGGGTGTATCAGAATAAGAATGTACACGAGATGGATTGGATGAAGGCATAGGAATAAGAGTGTACACGAGATGGATTGGATGAGTGGATGGGTGCATCAGAATAAGAATGTGCACGAGATGGATTGGATTGGTGATCAAAATAAGAATGTACACGAGATGGATTGGATGGGTGTATCAGAATAAAAATGTACACGAAATGGATTGGATGGATGCATCAGAATAAAAATAAACACGAGATGGATTGGATTGGCATCAGAATAAAAATGTACACGAGATGGAATGGATGGGTGGATAAGAAAAAATATGTACACCAGATGGATTGGATGGGTGCATCAGCATAAAAATGTAAACCAGATGGATTGGATGGCTGGAAAAGAACAAGAATGTACACGAGATGGATTGTATGGGTGCATCAGAATACAAATGGACACGAGATGGATTGGATGGGTGGATAAGAATAAGAATGTACACGAGATGGATTGGATGGGTGCATCAGAATAAAAATGAACACGAGATGGATTAGATGGGTGCATCAGAATAAAAATGTACACGGGATGCATGAATTGGATGAAGGAATAGGAATAAGAGTGTACACGAGATGGATTGGATGAGTGGATGGGTGCATCAGAATAAGAATGTACACAAGATGTATTGGATGGGTGATCAGAATAAGAATGTACACGAGATGGATTGGATGGGTGTATCAGAATAAGAATGTACATGAGATGGATTGGATGAAGGCATAGGAATAAGAGTGTACACGAGATGGATTGGATGGATGCATCAGAATAAAAATGTACACGAGATGGATTGGATTGGCATCAGAATAAAATGTACACGAGATGGAATGGATGAGTGGATAAGAAAAAAAATATACACTAGATGGATTGGATGGATGCATCAGCATAAAAATGTACACGAGATGGATTGGATGGCTAGAAAAAAACAAGAATGTACACGAGATGGATTAGATGGGTGCATCAGAATACAACTGTATACGAGATGGATTGGATGGGTGGATAAGAATAAGAATGTACACGAGATGGATTGGATGGGTGCATCATAATAAAAATGTACACGAAATGTATTGGATAGGTGGATAAGAATAAGAATGTTTACGAGATGGATTGGATGGATGCATCCGAATAAAAATGAACACGAGATGGATTGAATGGGTGCATCAGAATAAGAATGTACACGATATGGATTGGATGGGTGTATCAGAATAAGAATGTACATGAGATGGATTGGATGAAGGCATAGGAATAAGAGTGTACACGAGATGGATTGGATGGATGCATCAGAATAAAAATGTACACGAGATGGATTGGATTGGCATCAGAATAAAATGTACACGAGATGGAATGGATGGGTGGATAAGAAAAAAAATATACACTAGATGGATTGGATGGATGCATCAGCATAAAAATGTACACGAGATGGATTGGATGGCTAGAAAAGAACAAGAATGTACACGAGATGGATTGGATGGGTGCATCAGAATACAACTGTATACGAGATGGATTGGATGGGTGGATAAGAATAAGAATGTACACGAGATGGATTGGATGGGTGCATCATAATAAAAATGTACACGAAATGTATTGGATGGGTGGATAAGAATAAGAATGTACACGAGATGGATTGGATGGATGCATCCGAATAAAAATGAACACGAGATGGATTGAATGGGTGCATCAGAATAAAAATGTACACGTGATGCATGGATTGGATGAAAGCATAGGAATAAGAGTGAACACGAGATGGATTGGATGAGAGGATGGGTGCATCAGAATAAGAATGTACACAAGATGTATTGGATGGGTGATAAGAATAAGAATGTACACGAGATGGATTGGATGGGTGCATCAGAATAAAAATGAACACGAGATGGATTGGATGGGTGCATCAGAATAAAAATGTACACGGGATGCATGGATTGGATGAAGGCATAGGAATAAGAGTGTACACGAGATGGATTGGATGGATGCATCAGAATAAAAATGTACACGAGATGGATTGGATTGGCATCAGAATAAAAATGTACACGAGATGGAATGGATGTGTGGATCAGAAAACAAATATACACCAGATGGATTGGATGGATGCATCAGCATAAAAATGTACACGAGATGGATTGGATGGCTAGAAAAGAACAAGAATGTACACGAGATGGATTGGATGGGTGCATCAGAATACAACTGTATACGAGATGGATTAGATGGGTGGATAAGAATAAGAATGTACACGAGATGGATTGGATGAGTGCATCCGAATAAAAATGAACACTAGATGGATTGGATGGGTGCATCCGAAGAAAAATGTACACGTGATGCATGGATTGGATGAAAGCATAGGAATAAGAGTGTACACGAGATGGATTGGATGAGTGGATGGGTGTATCAGAATAAGAATGTACACAAGATGCATTGGATGGGTGATCAGACAAAGAATGTACACGAGATGGATTGGATGGGTGCATCAGAATAAAAATGTACACGAGATGGATTGGATGGGTGCATCAGAATAAGATTGTGCACGAGATGGATTGGATGAGTGCATCAGAATAAAAATGTACACGAGATGGATTGGATGGGTGCATCAGAATACAACTGTATACGAGATGGATTGGATGGGTGGATAAGAATAAGAATGTACACGAGATGGATTGGATGGATGCATCAGAATAAAAATAAACACGAGATGGATTGGATTGGCATCAGAATAAAAATGTACACGAGATGGAATGGATGGGTGGATAAGAAAAAATATGTACACCAGATGGATTGGATGGGTGCATCAGCATAAAAATGTAAACCAGATGGATTGGATGGCTAGAAAAGAACAAGAATGTACACGAGATGGATTGTATGGGTGCATCAGAATACAAATGGACACGAGATGGATTGGATGGGTGGATAAGAATAAGAATGTACACGAGATGGATTGGATGGGTGCATCAGAATAAAAATGAACACGAGATGGATTAGATGGGTGCATCAGAATAAAAATGTACACGGGATGCATGAATTGGATGAAGGAATAGGAATAAGAGTGTACACGAGATGGATTGGATGAGTGGATGGGTGCATCAGAATAAGAATGTGCACGAGATGGATTGGATGGGTGCATCAGAATAAGAATGTACACGAGATAGATTGGATGGGTGCATCAGAATAAAAATGAACACGAGATGGATTGGATGGGTGCATCAGAATAAAAATGAACACGAGATGGATTAGATGGGTGCATCAGAATAAAAATGTACACGGGATGCATGAATTGGATGAAGGAATAGGAATAAGAGTGTACACGAGATGGATTGGATGAGTGGATGGGTGCATCAGAATAAGAATGTACACAAGATGTATTGGATGGGTGATCAGAATAAGAATGTACACGAGATGGATTGGATGGGTGTATCAGAATAAGAATGTACACGAGATGGATTGGATGAAGGCATAGGAATAAGAGTGTACACGACATGGATTGGATGAGTGGATGGGTGCATCAGAATAAGAATGTGCACGAGATGGATTGGATTGGTGATCAAAATAAGAATGTACACGAGATGGATTGGATGGGTGTATCAGAATAAAAATGTACACGAGATGGATTGGATGGATGCATCAGAATAAAAATAAACACGAGATGGATTGGATTGGCATCAGAATAAAAATGTACACGAGATGGAATGGATGGGTGGATAAGAAAAAATATATACACCAGATGGATTGGATAGGTGCATCAGCATAAAAATGTACACCAGATGGATTGGATGGCTAGAAAAGAACAAGAATGTACACGAGATGGATTGGATGGATGCATCAGAATACAAATGGACACGAGATGGATTGGATGGGTGGATAAGAATAAGAATGTACACGAGATGGATTGGATGGGTGCATCAGAATGAAAATGAACACGAGATGGATTAGATGGGTGCATCAGAATAAAAATGTACACGGGATGCATGAATCGGATGAAGGAATAGGAATAAGAGTGTACACGAGATGGATTGGATGAGTGGATGGGTGCATCAGAATAAGAATGTACACACGATGTATTGGATGGGTGATCAGAATAAGAATGTACACGAGATGGATTAGATGGGTGTATCAGAATAAGAATGTACACGAGATGGATTGGATGAAGGCATAGGAATAAGAGTGTACACGAGATGGATTGGATGAGTGGATGGGTGCATCAGAATAAGAATGTACACAAGATGTATTGGATGGGTGATCAGAATAAGAATGTACACGAGATGGATTGGATGGGTGTATCAGAATAAGAATGTACATGAGATGGATTGGATGAAGGCATAGGAATAAGAGTGTACACGAGATGGATTGGATGAGTGGATGGGTGCATCAGAATAAGAATGTGCACGAGATGGATTGGATGGGTGCATCAGAATAAGAATGTACACGAGATAGATTGGATGGGTGCATCAGAATAAAAATGAACACGAGATGGATTGGATGGGTGCATCAGAATAAAAATGAACACGAGATGGATTAGATGGGTGCATCAGAATAAAAATGTACACGGGATGCATGAATTGGATGAAGGAATAGGAATAAGAGTGTACACGAGATGGATTGGATGAGTGGATGGGTGCATCAGAATAAGAATGTACACAAGATGTATTGGATGGGTGTATCAGAATAAGAATGTACACGAGATGGATTGGATAAAGGCATAGGAATAAGAGTGTACACGAGATGGATTGGATGAGTGGATGGGTGCATCAGAATAAGAATGTGCACGAGATGGTTTGGATTGGTGATCAAAATAAGAATGTACACGAGATGGATTGGATGGGTGTATCAGAATAAAAATGTACACGAGATGGATTAGATGGATGCATCAGAATAAAAATAAACACGAGATGGATTGGATTGGCATCAGAATAAAAATGTACACGAGATAGAATGGATGGGTGGATAAGAAAAAATATATACACCAGATGGATTGGATGGGTGCATCAGCATAAAAATGTACACCAGATGGATTGGATGGCTAGAAAAGAACAAGAATGTACACGAGATGGATTGGATGGGTGCATCAGAATACAAATGGACACGAGATGGATTGGATGGGTGGATAAGAATAAGAATGTACACGAGATGGATTGGATGGGTGCATCAGCATAAAAATGTACACCAGATGGATTGGATGGCTAGAAAAGAACAAGAATGTACACGAGATGGATTGGATGGGTGCATCAGCATAAAAATGTACACCAGATGGATTGGATGGCTAGAAAAGAACAAGAATGTACACGAGATGGATTGGATGGGTGCATCAGAATACAAATGGACACGAGATGGATTGGATGGGTGGATAAGAATAAGAATGTACACGAGATGGATTGGATGGGTGCATCAGCATAAAAATGTACACCAGATGGATTGGATGGCTAGAAAAGAACAAGAATGTACACCAGATGGATTGGATGGGTGCATCAGCATAAAAATGTACACCAGATGGATTGGATGGCTAGAAAAGAACAAGAATGTACACGAGATGGATTGGATGGGTGCATCAGAATACAAATGGACACGAGATGGATTGGATGGGTGGATAAGAATAAGAATGTACACGAGATGGATTGGATGGGTGCATCAGAATAAAAATGAACACGAGATGGATTAGATGGGTGCATCAGAATAAAAATGTACACGGGATGCATGAATCGGATGAAGGAATAGGAATAAGAGTGTACACGAGATAGATTGGATGGGTGCATCAGAATAAAAATGAACACGAGATGGATTGGATGGGTGCATCAGAATAAAAATGAACACGAGATGGATTAGATGGGTGCATCAGAATAAAAATGTACACGGGATGCATGAATTGGATGAATGAATAGGAATAAGAGTGTACACGAGATGGATTGGATGAGTGGATGGGTGCATCAGAATAAGAATGTACACAAGATGTATTGGATGGGTGATCAGAATAAGAATGTACACGAGATGGATTGGATGGGTGTATCAGAATAAGAATGTACACGAGATGGATTGGATAAAGGCATAGGAATAAGAGTGTACACGAGATGGATTGGATGAGTGGATGGGTGCATCAGAATAAGAATGTACACGAGATGGATTGGATGGGTGCATCAGAATAAAAATAAACACGAGATGGATTGGATTGGCATCAGAATAAAAATGTACACGAGATGGAATGGATGGGTGGATAAGAAAAAATATATACACCAGATGGATTGGATGGGTGCATCAGCATAAAAATGTACACCAGATGGATTGGATGGCTAGAAAAGAACAAGAATGTACACGAGATGGATTGGATGGGTGCATCAGAATACAAATGGACACGAGATGGATTAGATGGGTGCATCAGAATAAAAATGTACACGGGATGCATGAATCGGATGAAGGAATAGGAATAAGAGTGTACACGAGATGGATTGGATGAGTGGATGGGTGCATCAGAATAAGAATGTACACAAGATGTATTGGATGGGTGATCAGAATAAGAATGTACACGAGATGGATTGGATGGGTGTATCAGAATAAGAATGTACACGAGATGGATTGGATGAAGGCATAGGAATAAGAGTGTACACGAGATGGATTGGATGAGTGGATGGGTGCATCAGAATAAGAATGTACACAAGATGTATTGGATGGGTGATCAGAATAAGAATGTACACGAGATGGATTGGATGGGTGTATCAGAATAAGAATGTACATGAGATGGATTGGATGAAGGCATAGGAATAAGAGTGTACACGAGATGGATTGGATGAGTGGATGGGTGCATCAGAATAAGAATGTGCACGAGATGGATTGGATGGGTGCATCAGAATAAGAATGTACACGAGATAGATTGGATGGGTGCATCAGAATAAAAATGAACACGAGATGGATTGGATGGGTGCATCAGAATAAAAATGAACACGAGATGGATTAGATGGGTGCATCAGAATAAAAATGTACACGGGATGCATGAATTGGATGAAGGAATAGGAATAAGAGTGTACACGAGATGGATTGGATGAGTGGATGGGTGCATCAGAATAAGAATGTACACAAGATGTATTGGATGGGTGATCAGAATAAGAATGTACACGAGATGGATTGGATGGGTGTATCAGAATAAGAATGTACACGAGATGGATTGGATAAAGGCATAGGAATAAGAGTGTACACGAGATGGATTGGATGAGTGGATGGGTGCATCAGAATAAGAATGTGCACGAGATGGATTGGATTGGTGATCAAAATAAGAATGTACACGAGATGGATTGGATGGGTGTATCAGAATAAAAATGTACACGAGATGGATTGGATGGATGCATCAGAATAAAAATAAACACGAGATGGATTGGATTGGCATCAGAATAAAAATGTACACGAGATGGAATGGATGGGTGGATAAGAAAAAATATATACACCAGATGGATTGGATGGGTGCATCAGCATAAAAATGTACACCAGATGGATTGGATGGCTAGAAAAGAACAAGAATGTACACGAGATGGATTGTATGGGTGCATCAGAATACAAATGGACACGAGATGGATTGGATGGGTGGATAAGAGTAAGAATGTACACGAGATGGATTGGATGGGTGCATCAGAATAAAAATGAACACGAGATGGATTAGATGGGTGCATCAGAATAAAAATGTACACGGGATGCATGAATCGGATGAAGGAATAGGAATAAGAGTGTACACGAGATGGATTGGATGAGTGGATGGGTGCATCAGAATAAGAATGTACACAAGATGTATTGGATGGGTGATCAGAATAAGAATGTACACGAGATGGATTGGATGGGTGTATCAGAATAAGAATGTACACGAGATGGATTGGATGAAGGCATAGGAATAAGAGTGTACACGAGATGGATTGGATGAGTGGATCAGAATAAGAATGTGCACGAGATGGATTGGATTGGTGATCATAATAAGAATGTACACGAGATGGATTGGATGGGTGTATCAGAATAAAAATGTACACGAGATGGATTGGATGGATGCATCAGAATAAAAATAAACACGAGATGGATTGGATTGGCATCAGAATAAAAATGTACACGAGATGGAATGGATGGTGGATAAGAAAAAATATATACACCAGATGGATTGGATGGGTGCATCAGCATAAAAATGTACACCAGATGGATTGGATGGCTAGAAAAGAACAAGAATGTACACGAGATGGATTGTATGGGTGCATCAGAATACAAATGGACACGAGATGGATTGGATGGGTGGATAAGAATAAGAATGTACACGAGATGGATTGGATGGGTGCATCAGAATAAAAATGAACACGAGATGGATTAGATGGGTGCATCAGAATAAAAATGTACACGGGATGCATGAATTGGATGAAGGAATAGGAATAAGAGTGTACACGAGATGGATTGGATGAGTGGATGGGTGCATCAGAATAAGAATGTACACAAGATGTATTGGATGGGTGATCAGAATAAGAATGTACACGAGATGGATTGGATGGGTGTATCAGAATAAGAATGTACACGAGATGGATTGGATAAAGGTATAGGAATAAGAGTGTACACGAGATGGATTGGATGAGTTGATGGGTGCATCAGAATAAGAATGTGCACGAGATGGATTGGATGGGTGCATCAGAATAAGAATGTACACGAGATAGATTGGATGGGTGCATCAGAATAAAAATGAACACGAGATGGATTGGATGGGTGCATCAGAATAAAAATGAACACGAGATGGATTGGATGGGTGCATCAGAATAAAAATGTACACGAGATGGACTGGAAGTATGTATCAGAATAAGAATGTACACCAGATGGATTGGTTGAAGGCATAGAAATAAGAGTGTGCACGAGATGGATTGAATGAACGTAGAGGAATAAGAATGTATACGAGATGGATTGGATAACGGTAAACTTAAAGATGTAAATGAGATGGATTGGTTGATTTATCAAAATAAGAATGTGGATGAGGCGATTTGGATGGGCGTACAAGTGAGGGATGTTGGAACGAAAACCTTTGTTCGTTAAAGCTGGAAAGAATCGAAATTGAAGAATAAGCGGAATAAATTCACCAATTTTTAGTCACGGATAACCTCTTGAATTCCCTCTTCGATCTTTATTGAACTTGACCGCAACTCTCACGAGAACGAGCTGATCTGATAGTGACGTAGGAATGACGTCACTATAAAACTGAGGTGTCATGAAGTCTGCGAAAATTGACTTATAAAAGTTTATATCTGAAATAAATCTAGATTTTCAGAGGTTTTTGATATTTTGTATACATTTACTATAATATTCATTATTGAGCGGGAAAATAAAATAAAGAATTAACCGTTTCCCTAGTCACCAGGCTACTAAGGATGACACCTCAGTTTTGCAAATTTTCTTGATTCTCATTGGCTAATAATTTTTCTCAGATCAGCTGGAACAAGTGTGTTCCTTGTACTTGCTTCCTGTAACAGTTTAACACCGTTTCAGCTAATATCTATCTAGATGGGCGGTTCATGGGCAGCCCTATACCCCCCCTGACCCTGACCCTTTATCTCATTCATGAGCTCAACCAGAAGGCTCGTAGGATAGGGTTTGGGCACCCTGTGGTAACTGCACCACAGCCACCCCATACAAGAATAGCTCACTTTCGAAATATGCTTCGCTTGTCACGCAACACGGTTGCAGTATGAGACTCCGTGCTAAATTAACTCCGTGCACAGCAAGCAAGTTTTTTAAAATTGTTTTATAAATTACAAATGCGCTCGCGTGCTGTGTGCTCTCATAATGAACGCACCATCAACCAATCAAAAAGCGAGGTCTATAAAAGTTATAGAGTTGTTTAGTTTATCGAAGTCAATCAAGCAGTATATCTAGCAAAAGTATACTTGCTTGCATGTAGTTGCTTGTTTGCGCTATGTTTGATCTTCTGTCCGTCTGTCAACGGTCTCATCTTGTTCACCTGTTTTCCTTCCTACACTTAAACCGACATGCTATGATTTCAATTCAATCTGTGGATTTATAGCGATATACAAGCAGTACCCTGACTTAGATCAGCCCAGTGTTTGTTTCAGGATATCCATAAAATTTTAAATCTGAAGTGAGATCTGTTTGATGGTCCGTCTGTCTGTCTGTTCATCTGTTCGTCTGCTTACAGAGTGGTATTTCCAAGGACGATATTTCTTAGTTGTTTTTATTCTTTATTCCTCGCCTTTAATTAGCGATTACCAATTACATGTTGTTGTTCTAGTTTGACATAAATTCAAAGTGTGGCAGAGTCATCAGCTCGGGCAACGATTATTTGTTAACTTTTGATTGCTAAAATTAACGCGAAAGAAATAACGTACACTGATAAATAATAGCTAGATGAAACCCATCAAGTCTAAAGATACCTAACTTTCATTGTTTCCAGCTTTAGTCGCTCTGGACGTTTTACTAGTCATTCAGTAAACTAAAACGCTGACAGCTTTGTTTTAAAGAAAAAAATTAATTTTTTTACTAAAATTACTTGACAGTGCCCAAAAGGAACAATTTTGAAAAATTGTTCAGGACTTCAGCACAGTTCTTGGGAACTGTAACATAGTAATATTAACATCATTAACTAAATGCCAGGAATCTTTTTTTTTAAATGAAAAATGATGTATGACATACTGGGAAAACCTTTGTAGTTTTACCCGGCATGTACTAGGAAGTCCTACGTATCACTGGGCGAGTTCCTGGTTTGATGCCTGCAGATAGCACGAAGGTTTTTCTCCAGGTTCTCTGGTTTTCGTCCCTCCGTAAAATCCAACGTGTGAGTTGTTTGTTGTTTGCATAGAATATTGAAACAGAATGTAGTGGTAGTGTGTGTGTGAGTGACAGTGGGCCAATTTGGAAACAAGTGTACGTACTGGATTTGCTATTAAATTAATTCACCCACTGCTGATAAAAGAGGGACAATTAATACAGTAAATTAAACTTACTTTTCTTGCAAGTTGAGGAAAGTCCATTGTTTTTGATGATTTGGCCCAACTTTTTGTCCAAAATTTTTAAGAGTTTCATCACCTCTTTTGAACCTGCTGTTCCATAATAAGTGTTGTACACATTACCGCGTTTTGCCTGCCTATGCAATACTTTTCCTCCTTCGGCAAAAAGAAAGAGTCCGATAAAAAACACTGATACAAGTATCAAGACTTTCATTTCAAGTGCTTCAGTCTTGTCCTAATGACTCGAGTGCAGTGAACTGAATGAAATAATGATATTATTGAGTCAGTATTTTCAACTACCATTGTTGAATACGTAAGGTTAACATGAAATTCTGACTTGTCTGCATTGATAAAACTAACAAAATATGTTTTAGATGCCGCCGGTGAGATGATTCACTCCATTTTTCTGTCATACTAAGTGCTTGTAGTTTACACTGTTGCCCATGCTGTCTACATTGGCCATGGGTTGTCATGCATCTTAATTAGTTATCAGTTCAAGATTTTTTGATAGTGCCTGTTTATATGAAGTTAGGGTAAATCTGGTGCTTACGGACAACGACTGAAGGTTGTCACTCTTCCCCAACGTAAAAAAAGAGTCAGCATTAGGGCAACCGCATTATCTAACGAGAGGCCTTTGATAAGATGTCTGAATCCGAAATATAAAATTCTCCCATAAAATTAAAACCGCATGTTTTAACATGAATATAGTATTTACATTGTTGAGATTATATTTGCCTGTAGACTGATAGCTTCAATCATAATGAGCTTCAATTCAATACTCTTTCCGTTTACCCCAATACAGAAATAGACTCTATAGACTGCTGCGGTTGTCAAAAAGTGATCACACTGCTAATATTGTTTGCAAGATATCTTCAATAATTCGTTCCTAAAAAAGTTAGGTTGGAATCATCAAACTCATTAACAACTTTATCTGATCACAGAGCTACAAATATTGGGGAATGTTTAAGCTAGAGACTCTTACAAAGTGAGCCATATTCGTACATGCATCCGACATAACTTTCAGTTATCATGAATGAAATATTGAAATGTTTCCCCATTGAACTTATGGTGAGATGAAATGTATAAGTAATGTTTTAGAATGGCTGTTCTTATTTTATTTTAATTTAATTTAATTTGACTTAGCCTACTCTTAACGATGTTTGCAGAAATAAAAATTAATATATTAACGAATCAGTGAGAGGTTCAGTAATTTTCTAAAATTAGAGAGGCTTGGAATCTATTGAGGGTTTTCCCCAATTACAATAGATCCTAAAAACTAAAAATTCTAAAACATATGATTTATGCAGAATTGAAAAATGGAAGTCAGTTGACACTAATCGTACTAATCGTAGTTGGCTAGTAAATTTAAAAACAACATTTCAAAGTTCCTTTTAGCTTTCTTGCCGTGTGACATTTAACACATACAGATTTACACGCGATAGACCATCAATAGGTTTATACTAACCTGCAATAGCTAGTCTTATTTCCCTGCGAAATGAATCAAAGTGTTATGAGTTTTCAGTACTTTTTCTTCACAGGAGGGCTGACACCTAAGACTTAGATCGGTCCAGAGGTTGTTTCAGTTTTCAATCTCTAAGTTAAGCGTGCCTTGACTTAGATCAGACCAGAGGTTGTTTCAGGGTTGGATGTGTGAGGGTTGGGGAGGGGGGGGGTGGGGGGGGGGGGGGGTGAGAGGACGTTCCTTCAACCGGATGTATACTAAACCTGCTTTTATCTGTAAAATATTGATCATCAGTTCCAGTTCATTCTGAGTTATTTTTCGACATTCAGAACATCAAGAAATTTAGTGCTACAAAAAAGGTATTGACTCATAAAGAAGTGCTCAAAATTTACTTGATAGACTTATGGGCGATGTGAAAGTAGCTCTAGGATTCATGGTTTCGACCCTTAGGATTGCAAAACTATCCTCGTTGTAGCTGTTTTCCCAGAGGAATAATAAATCTTGTCCCACAAACAACTACATACTATCTCCTAAAGAGTACTACAAGACTATTAAGAGGCAATTTTCTTTTATTGTCACAGTATAGTAAACAATAGAAACAATTTATAAGAATTTGTAACCAATAGGTCTTTTGCAACAACAGGTAACGTGACCCTACCCCCTAACTCGAGCAGTTGTGTCAAAATGAACATCAGGAATTAAAATAGCACCTTGATATTAGTAAGAAAGCGAATTCTCAGCTCATAAAATGTAACACAAGGGAAATGGCATTAAATATCAAATTCAATATTTTTTAAGGATTTGTATGGGAAAAGTGCTCTGGTGGGCAAAGCCTGCTTTCCAATATACAAATTCTTATAAAATATGGTATTTTATATTTAACGCCATTTCTCCTATACTCATCATTATGAGCTAAAACAATTCCGATATTCATTTTGATACAACTGATCGATTTACGGGGTAGGGCCAAGTGACCTGTTGTTGCAAAAGGCCTATTCTATACATTACAGTTGACTTTTGCAAATGAATCATGAGCAAGAGCGAACTGTAATGTAAATAAAGAATGTGCAAGTCGAATAATACCATAAACCACGGACTTTTAATGGTGTCTATGAATAGCTGACTTATAATAAACGAGGCTAAGCTTGTGCAAATGAGTCCGTGGTCTTCAAATTCAGCGGTTTGCATCGAATGCCATACGGTGTATTATCAATATGTCGTTTGACTGGTACGCGCTGATTGAGACAACATTATTACATCACGACACCGAAATCAGAAATCAAATACATCGATGGAATAACCTGAATTACTTGTTATTTCACAAAAGTATCATTACCCAGAAGATTAAAGAAAATCGCGCGCTGATTGGTCGAGAACATCGGAATAGATTCTCTATCGTGAATCACCTGTTATATAAGTCAGTTCAAAGTTTAGGAATCGTCTTCATGCAGTGCACATGCGATTTAATCCCGAATTTCTCACCTTCTTTACAGTACATTACATTTGATAACCATCACTCCCTGCAAGGGGATCTTCCGTGAGGTTCGCTCATTAAATAAACTGAAATAAAGACAAATCATAAGAACATAAAGTGTTTAAGAACCCCAACTGGCAAGGAGGCAAACCAGCTAGCAGGTGGCTATTTACAAGCATGCATGGTCGAGAAACTGAATTTGATAAATACAACTAGTGGCCAGAGTGGGGCTCGAACCCGGCACCACCGAATTGAAAGACCACTGACCACTCGACCATGCTGCCTCCTCCTTAACCTTTTGGTTAAAACCTTCTTTTGTTTTTAATTAAACACAAGATGAGAAATTCGGGATAAAATCGCATGCGCACTGAAAACGATTCTTAAACTTTGACTGGCTTATAGGTGAATATTGGATTACACGCGCTTTGTTTGTTGATACGAGCCTCTTTCAAAATACGAAAAATATCTACATCGATATGATATGTGTAATGATACTAAAACAATTATTCACCTCAGTCTCGTTGATTATTGGTGAATATCTAGGCTTCTAAATTATTTTGAAGATTAATCCGTAAAATTTTCAAGTTGTTGGAACTTTCGACCGGTAATGATTTTGATTGATCTCCATGGTAACCAGTCGCCTGTCTCCATGGTAACCACCTGCTTGTTTCCGTGGAGACCGGTTGCTTTTTCGTCCGTCAAAAACAACCTGCTATATCAAGGCACCTGTTGTTCAATAAACATGACTTGAACTAGTGGAACAAGGACATGAAGTAATGTGTACTATCTTCAGGGCCGATACCCATATAACTAGATTTTCAATCTAGTGAAATGTAATGGTGAAATTGTTCTTAATTCAGTACTTGAAAACTGGACCCAAAATCTTTTTGAGATTCAACATGCAAAGAAAGTATGATCTTCAGCGATATAGGTGAACTTAAGCGTGACATTTAATCGAAAAGCGAATAACATTTTTTATGTGATTTGACAGAACATGATAAGACCTTGCCTTGTAATACCAGCTATGATAGCTATGCTAATGACTGCAAGATTTTTTTACCATTTAATGGAAACGTCCACAAAGGTTTTGTTACCGTCCAATACCTCCAGTAGCAACTTCAACGAATCTCAAAACTGCGATGAAAAGGAATTTGACGCTCGAGAAATGCGCCTTCGCATCAACTTAGTTAAGAAATACACGACAGGAGAACGAAGCTTGCCTCGTGAAGCGGTCGTTATTTTCGGAGTACCCGATGGGTTGTCGGAAGTCCTTGGAAGCATCATCAGCAGTAATGCTAAGGTTTTTTATCTGCCGAAAGTTTTGAGCAAACTCTCTTACTACATGAAACATGAACCTACGATGGGGTTTCCATTGGCAACATCATTGATTGAAGATGTTTTGAAGTGTAACTTCAAAGAAAACGAGCTTTTGGTTCATAATTTGATGCAAAACAAGACACGTGAGCTTTCTCGTACACTTCTTGGAGCACCAAAATGCGTTGCTAAGGAATGGTATAGAGCCACCTTAACTGATAATAATCGATGCACCAAAGTGTTTTCTGATTGGCTGACAACAGAGTGTGAACACAGTGATCAAGTACTTATTCAAGCAGATCAACTAAAGTCTATTTCATCGCTTCAAGTGCTTATGACCGAGTCAAAATTGAGGTCGCTTTCAATCCGTGTTGTCCATGTTGTGCGAGATCCTAGAGCTGTTGTTCATGACATTTCAAAGTCGGTTGCTAAGCAAATGACAGCCGAAGTGCTTGGTCTTACATCCTATAGGATCTGTGCACAAATGATGCTGAACCTTAAAACTGGTGAGAACCCTCCACCGTGGCTAGAAGGTCGCTACTTTCTCACCAAAATAAAGGATTTTTTAAACAGTCCGCAACGGGAACTTGCAAAATTAAATGAATTTCTCAAGAGAGGAAACACTCAACTTCTGAATTTATTTGGTGATTCAGATTCTTTGTTTCGCGTCCAAGAGGCTCAAAAATGGAGGTCGGAAATGACTTCAGAGGACGTACGACTGGTGGAAGAAAAATGCGTGAAGGTCCTAGCGTTGTTGGGTTATAAAAAGATACCGTGAATATGTCCGATGGATTAAGGAATCTAAGACGGCCATCTTGTAGGGCAGGAACACTGCAATGATTTCGCAAGAAAACATATTTCATTGCTGCATGCTGTGAACAATTCTAGTGCATGACTGACACTGAATATATACTAAGTTGCCTGAACTTCATTTAAGCTGTACAACCGTTGTATTTGAGCTGGAAACTTCGAGTTCAAAAGCCATATGTTTCCAAGGACCAAACACTAACTCCGCGTTTAATGTCGTATTGGTACGTTTCTATGAGCAGAGAAGTTTTCGTATGACTATAAAAAGATTTACTGCGCGGACCGTGCCTTGCCGTGACCATGTCAGTGCCATGTCGTGTGTGAAAACATTTGAGATGCCGTGCCCGAATCGCGCCGTTACCGTGCCGCGTGTCGTGACTTTTCACATTTATACGCAATCTGCTCTAAGGGAAGACGCACTAGCGGGTCACGTGATCATTTCCCGCGTGCAATCATATTGAATAGCGTACTCTAATTTTAGAAACATTTTCTCAATATAAATAAGCATTCAAAAGAAAAAACATGATTGATGCAAAATAAAGCCTGCCTAGAACTGGGATTTTACATTCGTTTTTGTAGTGGCATCAAAGACTCACTCGTAGTCACTCGCCAGTGCGTCGTATATATTTGCGTTCGTTTGTTCTTCCTTCGATTAGGACTTCATATTTGCTCTTGAAAATGCTATGCCATGTGATATCCCAAGGTCAGTCGATGTGCTGTGTGGTCACCCTATTGCTGTTCTCCTAACCACCACTGTGTGGTAGACTGTTGTGTTGCAGTGCATTTGGATACTGGATCTCTAGTAGTATATTGGCCGAAGGCATCCTCGTTTCTAATGTATGATGCTTCTGGTGCCTTGAATCCACACAAACCCCATGAGTAATCAAAGTGTAAATGAAATTTATCTTTAGTGTGAAATATTGGTACTTGTTTCCATCGGAACTCATATCCTTTGACGTTCATGTAAGAGATATTGGGACAGTGATAGTTATTAGCAAGTGGATCCCCGTTATTAATGATATCAAAGTCTTTCTTGTATCCAAGCACAAAGTCAGGAGTAAGAGAATATCTGTTTGGGTAGTCGCACGTAGCTCTGAACATGGTGGCCTTGGTTTGGATGTACTGCATGTTGCTTAGCGACAGACGATAGTCGTTCCAGTTATGGGATTCCTGGTTTCTTGTATGATTCTGATGGAAGGCTTTATTTTCGAAAATATAGTTATTTTCAAAAGAGAAAGACTCGATGAGAGTCCAGGCCTGGTTTGGACTTTCAAAAGCACAAAAGACGGGTACTGTAGTCTTGCTATCACTACGGGTGAAAACGTAGGTACCATTTGCTAGCATGGTACCTGATGAAACTCCTTTGAACACATCAATACAAGACTCCATTTTCCATTCACAGAATTTTCCATAGGTGGTATTAGGACACTTGCAGCTGAATTTGACTTTTGGCTTCTCACAATGTTCTACACAGGTTCTTCCGTTCGTACAAGACTGAGTTCTACAGCAACCATTATGACATACACTCGCAGGATGAACCATGTGGGATTTCTTAAGTAAAAAATTGAAAATTGATTTGAGAAATCTTCACGCAATGATCAAGTATAACAACTTCAAGATCATCAAAACTTACCCCTTGAAAGAATGTCTGCTGTAGATCATAGTACACGTATCCTGTCTCATCTTCAAAGTCTGCTGCCTTGGAGGTCTTGTTCTCATCCAGCAACTCACACCTGACATCTTTCATCTGAAACGCCTTACAACGACAGTCATTGACACAGGACGAGAAGCACGTGCGTGGAACATCAGTGGTAATGTTCTTGTAAGAGTATCCTCTGAGATGTTTTCCCTTGATGACTTGGTTGTTCTTTGGGAAAGATCCCGAATAGCAGGTGCCTGGACATTGGAACTCACTGATCACGTGGGAAACGCAGGATAGCAGCATGATGATCACGTGGATAAGCTCCAGATTCATCATTGCAAGTCTACAATATGGAATTATACATTTGTTACTTGCATTCATTAAATACACCTATTTCAAAAAAGTTGCCGCAAATTAGAGCCAAAAGATACAAGTTTTTTGTGTGCATCCATAAATATTTACTCATAATATTATTCTATGGGTTATTAGACTGCCATTTAAGGAAACATCTATCTATCTATCTATCTATCTATCTATCTATCTATCTATCTATCTATCTATCTATCTATCTATCTATCTATCTATCTATCTATCTATCTATCTATCTATCTATCTATCTATCTATCTATCTATCTATCTATCTATCTATCAATCCATCCATCCATCCATCCATCCATCCATCCATCCATCCATCCATCCATCCATCCATCCATCCATCCATCCATCCATCCATCCATCCATCCATCCATCCATCCATCCATCCATCCATCCATCCATCCATCCATCCATCCATCCATCCATCCATCCATCCATCCATCCATCCATCCATCCATCCATCCATCCATCCATCCATCCATCCATCCATCCATCCATCCATCCATCCATCCATCCATCCATCCATCCATCCATCCATCCATCCATCCATCCATCCATCCATCCATCCATCCATCCATCCATCCATCCATCCATCCATCCATCCATCCATCCATCCATCCATCCATCCATCCATCCATCCATCCATCCATCCATCCATCCATCCATCCATCCATCCATCCATCCATCCATCCATCCATCCATCCATCCATCCATCCATCCATCCATCCATCCATCCATCCATCCATCCATCCATCCATCCATCCATCCATCCATCCATCCATCCATCCATCCATCCATCCATCCATCCATCCATCCATCCATCCATCCATCCATCCATCCATCCATCCATCCATCCATCCATCCATCCATCCATCCATCCATCCATCCATCCATCCATCCATCCATCCATCCATCCATCCATCCATCCATCCATCCATCCATCCATCCATCCATCCATCCATCCATCCATCCATCCATCCATCCATCTATCTATCTATCTATCTATCTATCTATCTATCTATCTATCTGAATTAGGTAGATTTCCTTTAAAAATATTTATCGACAGATTGATACTTAAGTATTTTAATCATCTAATTAGCTTGCCCGATTCTTCATTCGCTAAACAAGCGTTTTTCATGTCAAAATCTTTACACGAGAAACATAAACCTTGTTATCATACGCATCTACTTTCAATATTAAGATCGTACAACATAGACGTTTCAAACAGACTGACTAATCCCATTACTAACGTCACTCTTCAACAATATAACGAATTAATGAAAAAACATTATATTAAGGCATGGAAATCTAATTTAGTAAAATCAAGAAAATTAGAAGTATATAATTCAATAAAGAAAACCTATGAAACAGAAGATTACTTAAATACTATACAAAACTTTGATCAACGAAGATGTTTCACAAAATTAAGAATTAGTAATCATAAATTAGCTATAGAGACAGGAAGATATGGAAAACAAAGGGTGAAGGTCGAACAGAGACTTTGCATCTTTTGTAATCATAATCAAATCGAAACAGAAGAACATATGCTATTAAAATGTTCTCTGTATTCAAATTTACGATCAAATCTATGCAACAAGTTGACTGAGCTAATAGATATAAATAATTTAGATATTTCAACTTCACTAAGTTCTAAAAATCAAGCTCTTTATTATGTGTCTAAATTCATTTTGAAAGCTTTTGAACTTAGAAATAGTAAAACGCAAAATGATGTTAAAAAATAATATAAATTTATCAGAATTTATTCATGATAAATATGATTAGTTTGAAGTTCAAAAGCAAAATCATATTGATATATTTTTAGTCAACTATTGTAATTCAATCAATTTGTAATTATCTATAGAGTTTATGTTATATCACAATACTTTAGCAATACCTGTAAATTCATAGGTCATGCCAATAAAGTTATCTATCTATCTATCTATCTATCTATTTATCTATCTATCATATGAAAATACTCATTAAGGACAAATGAGAAAACTGTTTGAAAAATAGACGAAAGAACCCACTTGCTTCTTCAATGGATCAACTCAGACAGTTAGTTCAAACTTGATGTACGTTTTCCTTTTTTTTACCTTAGCACTTACTGGGATATAAGCTCAACTTCTTAACTTGATGAAATTTTAAAATCTAACTTTTATTTCATTTACGCGAGGTATTCAAGCCGCCCTTAGTACGTGTTTCGATCTAGTTTAGATTTTCATTTGATCGACAGATTTGTCGCTTATCCATTCCATGTCAAATGTAGTGGCCATTGCACGAAATTATGGACACGCACGCGCAGTAGATGCCCTGAGTTTGCAAAACAAAATTGTCGATGAGCGTATAGACTTTGTATGGGATAAAAGTCAAAAAGGATATTTTCTCCTATCTGTCCAGGAATTTCCAAAATGTTCTATCTAATATTGATCGTAGACACCGAGAGCAAACTGTCAAACTCTGGGACTGTGGCCGAGTGAAAATATTAATCTAATTAAGAAATAATTCCCATCACAAAAAAGATCATACTAATATTAGTATTATTACTGAGTTTGAGCATGTTTGGATGATATGAATACTTACTGAGTGGCAA
Organism: Anthopleura xanthogrammica; assembly: GCA_964019055.1. NCBI lineage: Eukaryota > Metazoa > Cnidaria > Anthozoa > Actiniaria > Actiniidae > Anthopleura > Anthopleura xanthogrammica. The sequence continues at coordinate 4,728,033 of OZ025218.1, read as the reverse complement.
GCTTTTAAAAGTCGCAAAAATAAGAGAGAATGTATGTGGGGTTTGAAGACAGCGTCCCCAAAAACCATACCTTCTCTCTTATTTTAAAGATTTGTTTAAAGCCTGTAAATCAGTCAGTATTTGCCCAAACAATCTAAAACTTGGTACATTTATTAATTTTTGTGTGGTCTTTCGTGCGATGGAATTTGTTTTTTAATTAGATTAATATTTCTAGACTGGTTCCCAGTCCCCTCATGAATTCCAGAAAGGTCAATAGGGCGATGATCCGCACCAGCACCATTGAAGAAGTAAATAATGTCATTTTTCAAGAGAACACGAACATATTTGAAAGATGTTCTATCTTCTCCAACTTGCCAAGTCGTTGCACTTCTTAGTTTAATGTACCAAAAATTTCAACAATAAATATCCGTTGCGGTATAAAGCTTTACTTTTGAAGGATTTTAAACAACGCGCATTGCTGGAGATTCGAATCAATTCAATATAATTCAATATAACAGTACTTTTAATAAATACATAATTTTCTACAGCGTTTTGCGATGCGTGACTTTAAAAAAATACATATCAAAAGTTTCGATAGGATGAGCTGTAGAAATTTCCCCACATTCTAGATATAGTTAATCAGTTACTTGAGTGTGATCTTGGAAGGTGTAGGAAGGTGTCTTGTGCATGATGTAGGAAGTTTTTAAAGAAACTTGGCCCCGTTTCAAACTGTTCGGCGAAATTTTGATTTTGGGAAAAACTCTCATTTCGATGTATCTAACGGCCTTTAGCAAATAAATATTCATTCAATGAGTGATTAAGATTTGACGCTGATTTTTCGTGAGTTATACAAGCAGTACCTAAAAATAGATATATCAGAAATCCAAGGCAATTAATTAAATGCTGGTCTTTCTAAAGCCCAATTTTTGTATGCGTCAAATTTTCGGTTAATTTTCAAATTTTCAAATTTTCAATACACAAGCTGTATCTATAATAGGTGATGAGATTCTGAAACTTTCAGAAAAATCGTACTCAAGGATGAGGAGAAAAAATTTAAAGACTAAAATATAATTTTTTGAATTTCCATAGGTCATCCATTACGAAAATATGGAAATAAAGTACACTGATAATATTAGTGAATATAATACAATATTTAAAAAATTCAGTTAAATTGACGCTAAAGTTTTGCTAAGCGAGAGAGAATAAAGTTGAGCAAAATTCGCCGTGAATTAGTTGGAAGTCCGAACTAGACTTTCTTCAGTGTTTACTAAGCAGCATAATGTCAGCAGCCAAAGATAAGCCACGATTTTGTAAACATGATTGACGGCTGATTTTGTCATGAATAATAATCTCCGCGCATTGATGTCCAAAATTTCAAAATTTCTGTCTAAAAAGTTAGTTCCAGACAATTGGATTTTATGAATGGATTTTCTTAAAAATCCTGTCATTTAAGGATCATTGTTAGGCAAGTTAAAAACCAAGAAAAACATTAAGTGGGGTGTTCACCGTATTGGTTATAGCAGGTATTTGCAATGATTCGCCGTGATTTTGCTCAAAAAGTACCTATTAAAAGTAGTCTAGAGAATGGGAATGACTATGTTAAGCAATAGATCTAAGGTTGATCTAACATTTTTTGTCATAAAATTCCTTCAATCATTTGCAAATATGGGTAAAACTGAAATTTGTAAAATTCATGCCAATCCAATCAATGAATTTCTAGTTAGTTGCTAGCGCAGATGTCCGTTTAATTTCTAGTGAAATTTTCTGTCGAATATCAAGGCAAGAGAAGGAAGAGAGAGGGGTATCTGAATGAAATTAGTATATTCCAACGCGGGAACCTACATTGATTCGCTATCTCGGGATATTCCACTTTATAAGCCAACGATGAATTTTCGCGGGGTATCAGGCGATATCCCCCGTCCGAAATGATATTCGTCTAGTAGAAGGGAAAAATGTTTAAAAAAAAAAAAAAAAGAAAAGAAAAGAAAAATCACGGAAAACAAAGAAACTCGGTTTTTACAAACAAGTGAGAGTAAAATACAAAGACTGGTTGCCAGCAAACACGAAAAAATATATATATATGCTGTAAATGTCTTCAATGATAAGAATCCATGTTGTTTCGTGAATGAAGTTTTTGGTTTGTTTTCGAAATTGTTTTCATAAACTACTAAAAATCAACAAACAATTCGACAACTAATGTCAAACAATAGAATATTCAATGTCAAACAGCTTTCATTTACCAAAATAATTGTTTTTATATCCAGCTGGGGGACGAGAGAACTTTCTTTTGAAAACTTTGAAGATGATGAGTCAATGCAGTTTGCTGAATCCATTTCGATCCAGTGAAGTCATTGGGTTATAAAATAAATAAACCGCTTCTGGCTCACTGGAATATCGGCTGATATTGTCCTTGGATGAGAAATGGTCCTCAAAATATCACATTTGCCCTCGAAGCTTTGCTTCTCGGCTAAATGTTTCTTTTTCGCGCCATTTCTCGTCCTCGGACATTATCAGCCGATATCCTAGCCGCCAGAAGGGTTTTTTTTTACTAAATATTTACCTCCAAAACTCGGGATAATTTCGAAACAAAGATGGCGACTCTAAATTTTCGTTTTACCAGTGCTTTTCAGTATATAGAAATTGCAAAAAATCCAGAAAATCTTTTGCAGAAACACAAGGAAAGCCATAAAATATGATTTTTAGAAAAAATCAAGGTGTTATAAATTATGTATGGTAAAAGAAAGTCATTTTTCATAGATTTCGCCTAACAAGTTAAGCTTATATGGAGCTTTAAATGTTTTCGTTTACTTGTTGTTTTATATAGTTTTCGCAATAAAATTAATTCAAAAATATATTCAGAATATGGAAAAAAGAGCTAACTATAGTATCAAGCAAATTTCTACCCGTTTTACCGCATTTACAGAAAAAAAACAGAGCGAGACGGAAGCTTGTTTTTTTAGATAAAAGCAAATCTTACCTGCTAACTGTCGAGCAGTCTTAGACAGACAAATTCCCCTAATTATCAGTTTTTGTTGATCCTAAGCTGTCAACCAGTCTTGAGTAAATAAAATCTACAGATTATTCATCATTAAAAAAAGATAGCGGTGAAATGCTTCAAGCTAAGGAGGTATAATTCAACACTGACATCCAAAGCACATGCTCCGCCGATCTCTGGTGGCTCGTTCAACAGCTGCACTTGAAGTTAACTTGAACTTGAAAGACATATTTGTCGCTTTTATCACTTTTGATTCTCTCCAGCAAGCTTATTTTGAAAGAAAGTATTTTTGAAACTGTCTTTTTTGACAGTTATGAGCCATACTTTTCACTATAAGTACTGCAAGTTTGAACTAATGACAGTGAATTAATATCGAATTTTCTTTAAATCCACGAATTTGTCCTTCAACGCGAGAATTATTTTTATTTTATCGAATCCGGCTGATACGACTTCTGAGCTGTTTGATGTCAGGGCAGGAATAACTCACAAATCGAATTGGAACTAACAGAGTGTTAAATTAGGGTTTGAGAATGAAGAAAAAAGAAGAAGAAGAAGAAAAAAAAGAAAGAAAAGAAATAGAGAATCAAGATAAAAAGAAAAACCTCGAATCAAGAGAAATATGTATTATTGCATGAAATCTGAGCTTAACGGCTGAAATCTCAGCGTAACGGCCCTGCTGCCCATAGTGGCAACTTTACACTTTATAGTATATTTTCGCTGAAAGTTGTGTACAACGGGCCTTGCTAGATAAGTTTCTCAAGAAATATTTGCTCCAGCCTGTATATTGACGTTACGTTTACGAGCAAATAGTCTTATAAATAAAATTTAATTCTATAATAAAGTTTTGCGAGGAAACAATTGTTCAAAGGAGAAAAAATCAGATTAAAAGTTGCATAAATTCTTACCTCTCTTGTTTTTGTTGAAGAAAAAAGGTAGGAATGGATAATGACGACTCCAAGAAAGGAATAGATAAATGAACTAGCTGACTACAGCATGAATTTCTTCATTCGCAGCTCGAAATAAATTTTTAATTTCATAATCTCCACAACGATATTATCGAATTACGAAGCTTCTGTGCCAAACAAACGCCTTAATTAGTGGAGAAATCTTCATCTCTAAGCGAAGCTATTAGATCAATAGTTAATCTACTTACTATTATTAGATAAAACTGTGAAATGATAGAAAATGTGATGAAATTCGCCGCTTAAAAAACTTAAAAAACTTCGTGGTCCAAAATGAAAAATTCTCAAAATTTCCCTCCGGCGGCCCAGGAGAATAAAATAACAAAAGCTAAAGACATGGGGAGTCAATTGCATAACAAAAGACATTCATGACAAATCTTAACTTCAATCAACATAGCAGCATTTAAAATTTAGAAATTAGAATTTTCGATTATTTGTGTGTTACATTCCAAAAATATTGCGTTAGATTTTTCCCCCGCAATTAGAAGAACTTGTTTTTAAATCCACAGTGTTGATTAAAACAAAAAGTGGTCGCGTAGGGCAACCAAACAGATATAGATATATTTTTCTTACTAATTTTTTTTTCATCTTACAGGACAATTTTTGTTGGTAGTGGTTTTATTTGAATCGTGAAATAATTTGTAGACTTATAGAGGTTAGCTTATTTTCATTATTTTAGTGTTTACCAAATCTGGCTAAGGAATGAACTTTCCGCCAGATTTAATGTTCGCGTCTCAATCAAAATAGCTGGAGTAACAGATCTAGAGGTGATCCATGCAAGAAGCTACACAGGACTGGGAATGCGTAGGGAGTGCACTGTGAGACACCAAACAGACTTGAAAATAAACTCATTATGAAGTACAATAATTTCTTGAAACCTCAAAAACATTGCCTAAATAACTCACTCCATCGGTATCTCTATCTAATCAGTTCAGAACCGGCGTTTTACAAAGAATCCCACTCAGTCCGAATTGGAGGCTTTGGAATGACATCTCATACTCATTGATTATTCGGGAGGTTATTTGTATTGAATTCAAAAACTGTTTATTTTATTTGGAAAGTAAAATGTTTTCAACCTTCTGGGACTTTGTAATTTTAACTAGCTCAACAATATTAATTTTTATTCTCTCTCACTATTGGGAGAGAACTTGTTTCCGATTGAGAAGCCTATTCATCATCACCTTCCAGGAATTTAACAAAACGTTTTGTTTCTCGAATGAAAAAACAAATTCAAGTTTAGATTTTGTTCAGTCCACGGTCAACGTGAGCGAGTTTACAACATGGCTTCGAGCGAGGACGAGGAGGTTTTTCAACCGTCAAAACGCTTTCGAAAAGCAAAAACAAGGACGAGGAATAACAAGCACTGAAAAATGCTGTACCACTTGTACAAGAACAAATGGGCCGTGAATATATTTGAACAATGGCGGGAAGCAAGAAAGAACAAAATTGCCGACATGAAATCAACGAGCTTAAACATCTCGCTTAAAGAAGTCGAAAACCTTGATGTTAATTGGTATAAAATGTCGGCGTCTTCACTCAATTTCTGGATTTCTGGAAAATTCATACAGGAAGTTGCAGATAAGAAAGGCGAGATTTTTTGACCATATAAAATTCAAGCCAAAAAACGTGTATCAAAACGAAATAGTCGTTCTGGTTTACTAAACACTTCTCGCTGTTGTTAAAGAAAAGAAGTTAAGGAATTAAAAATCCATAATGGAGCGGATGGTAAAGGATTGTAATTTGGACTGATTTTGTCTCTATCATTACTCGTTACTTGTAGACGACAGATATCCTGCAAGGACCCTTTACCAAATAGTGGCAAGCTTAATGAGATATCTAGAAAGCAATTATCGAACTGATGTAAACATGCTGGATAAGTCAAACATGTGGCAGGTTTTTTTCCAGAATTATTCAGTTTTACTCCCAAATTAGTGGCAGCTGTAATGTAACAATCAATCAATTCAAAATGTAATCTAAATCATTAAGAAAGGCGAAATAAAGTGAGTGTTATTGTTGTGCATGAGTGCTAAATTTTAGGTTGAAGTACAAGGACTGAATTAATTGCGATTCAGTGACTGAATTAATTTTGTTCAAGTCCTTGGACTGGATCTCTCCCTGAACTGAATCAATTTTGATCCAGTCCAAGGACTTGAACAAAATTAATTTTAATAGCAGACTGTCAGTGCATTTGGATACTGGGTTAGTGTTACCATAGTAACAATTCAGTCTATTTTCCATTAAATCTTTCATATCTCAAGGTCAGTTGATGTGCTATATGGTCACCCTATTGCTGTTCTCCTAACCACCACTGTGTGGTAGACTGTTGTGTTTCAGTGCATTTGGATACTGGGTTAGTGTTACCATAGTAACAATTCAGTCTATTTTCCATTAAATCTTTCATCTCTCAAGCTCAGTTGATGTGCTGTATGGTCACCCTATTGCTGTTCTCCTAACCACCACTGTGTGGTAGACTGTTGTGTTTCAGTGCATTTGGATACTGGGTTAGTGTTACCATAGTAACAATTCAGTCTATTTTCCATTAAATCTTTCATATCTCAAGGTCACTCGATGTGCTATATGGTCGCCCTATTGCTGTTCTCCTAACCACCACTGTGTGGTCGAATTCATTGTGGCAGTACATAATGATCCTGGGCTGATTACCCCATAATAACCAAAATTATCTTCATAACGCTTCTGTTTATCTGGCGCAAACTCGCATTCCGGCACACGGAAATCCAAATGCAAGTGATGCTGGTATTTCTTCTGGAATGCGGGGACCGTGCAGTTATAGCATTCCTCTCCTTTGATATTCACATAAGCCACTTTGATGCACACTCCTTTCGTGTCAACGGCATTAAGGGGATCATAGTCGCTCAGGTTACCAAGAAGAAAATCGGGGGCGAGAGAAATATTTCTTCGAGGGAACTCGCAAGTCGCTCTGTATAGTGTGGCATTTGTTCGAGTATACTGCATGTTCCTTAGCGACAGGCGATACTTGTTCCAGTTTGGCTGCAATTCGTTTACTGGCTTGTTCTGATAAAATACTTTTTTCTCGAAAAAGTCTTTATTGCCAAAAGCAAATGACTCAATCAGGGTCCACGCTTGATGCGGAAAACCAACAAAGGCGCAATATCTTGGAAGAATTTCTTCAGTGTCTTTATGAATGATATTATATATCCCGTTGGCTGGCAGGATACCGTGGAGAAGAGATTTTCGAAGAACATCCATGCAAGAATGGCCAATTTTACTTTCACAGACTCTCCCAAAATGAGTTTCTGGGCACTTGCAGCTGAATTTGACTTTTGGTTTCTCACAGTGTTCTACACAGGTTCCTCCGTT